>JTDE01003411.1:53278-89014 GCA_014338405.1 Paragonimus skrjabini miyazakii | reverse complement strand
ATTTCAACAAAATGCAAAGGTGATACAAAAAGTTGCTGTACAAAAATGAAGCATCGTTTGCAAACAAAAATAAGCAAATCTCAAACGCGCCACTCTCAAACTCATTTCTCAACGTTACGTGTGACCTAATGTGAACCAGGATGTACGCATTTGGGCAAAATCCTGCTTGCATTGCCAATGTAACAAGATCCATCATCGTGTTGTCTCCGCAACTCACCATTTCCCCACATCAAATTCTCGTTTCTCTCACATCCATTTAGATGTTGTTGGTCCCCTACCTTCTACAGATGGAAAGACTTTTCTGCTCACTTGTATTGATCGTCTCACTCGTTGGCTGATGGCTATTTCCATATTAGACATTACTAGTGTTACAGCTGTCAGGACGTTTTTGCTCCACTGAATTGTTAACTTCGGTGTACCTTCAGTGATTACTACCGATAAAGGCACGCAGTTCCAATGCCAGCTCTTCCGTAATATGACGTGTATGCTTGGCTGCGAACACATCAAAACGACAGCATATCACCCCTATTCAAATGCTCTAGTAAAACGAGTCCTTCGACAACTGATAGCATCATTAATCGCTTAATCTTCTAAGCACAAGTGGACGGAGTGTCTTTCACACACCCTGTTAAGTATCAGGTCAACAATTAAAAAAGATCTTGGAGTCACTTCGGCAGAACGAGTCTATGCATCAAGGTTGTGACTGCCCTGTGAATTGTTCCAAGATTCACCTCACATAACTAATCCAATGAACTACGTGCAAGACCTTCGGAGACATATGGAGAATATTTCCTCAATCCCTAAGCGGAAGCATACATGACCCAATCGTATTCCCCGTGATTTACATACATACACACATGTATTTGTCCGCTGTGATTTAGTAGAGCACTTATTGCGACCTCCATACTCTGGACCATTCAGAGTAATATCACGCTATGACAAATACCTCATCATTGATCGAGCGGGGAATCGTGATACCGTCACCATTGACCGTCTGAAAGTAGCGTATGTGGACAGTGACTTTCTAGAATCACCAAACAAATTGACAGGTCAGTTTACAACAAATCCTTCTCTTCCTCCTACTCAGGCGGTTCCCATAATCCCAGTGAGCACGTCTCCTAACATCCAGTTACGGGCGTCGGACACCAACACATCCCCGCCATATTTAACCACTCACACAGATAAACGTATTAATTTGCCTACTCGTTTCCGTTAAATCGCTTCAGTTGTTAACTTTGGCTTCCAGCCGAGCATCAACGCTTGTTTAAGATGCTCTGGGAGAAGAATAATGTAGTTTTCATTACTTTGTACTTCATGTTGCTAACATCGCGTAACTGCTGCATCAGACCACACTGTACATTTTTGTTTGACTTGAGTAAAAACAACAACATAACACGTTTGCAAATAAACTCTGCTACACGCGCTTGCTGGTTCTTCCTACGACACCGGTGGTTGCTACCCTGTTTGAAACATCCTATTTGTTGGATTAATTTTCAGCTCTGTTACTTCGCATTCTCAGTTACGCTTGGAACAATCAGAATACTTTCCAGCATCACTGGACGCCTCATGGACATTGTCAATCATTGGTGAGTCCAGTCCTTGACTTCACTCGTTATTTTTTTTTATCGAGAATTATTGTAGTTCACACATCTGTTCCACTACATGTACACCTATTTCTATGACGACGGATTACAACAAATTCAACATTGCTGGCCATTTGCAGCTGTCCATCGAATCTTCAGGTAGTTGGAGTCGTTATAGATAAAAAGGACACTCAGAAATCGAGAGTTAGGTCCACACTTGTCAGAAATCTTACTGAAGGTGAAGACCAGTAAGAGCTGTTAACTCCACGGTCCTGTTTTATCCACATGAGCTGTGGATTCAACGAAAGACAGAGTACCTTGGTGCCTTCCAGTGGCCACCTCGGTATAGGTTAAGAGGCGTAAAATGTGTGCGGCTGTAAACGTAAGACATTTCTTCAGCTATACCCTCCATGTAGAAAGAGTGAGCGTGCATAAACGAATGCAATTTGAAATGAACTGGCAACATAGTTACATGAATAAATACAGTAGACCCTTTCCTCCATACGGTTGTAATAAGTGAGAACGCAGTGACAACTTTAACTACACAGAACGAAGAAAAGCTAGGTGAAATGAACAAGAAAGCTCTGGAGGAGAAGAGGTGTTTCGTCTGGCGGTTTCCCTAAGACAGATGCCTTAAAACAGGCCAAGTTCATCCAAACAGTTGACCCTAGTGATCACCGGAGAAGTGGTGGACAGCAGTTGTGACCTTGTTTGGTTTCATCTGCACCACACACGCTGATCCATTTGAGCTTATGGATGAAAGAAAGTACAACAGCTTTTGTCCACACAAGTCCTTGGCTTGCTAGAATGCTGTATGTCAAGGCTGCTCGCCCTCTGTCACTCGTCCTTCTTGTAATTGTGTTTACTAAAGGTAAGTCGACGACCGTGAAGTGAACAAAACTGCTCTACATCCGCCGCCAGATAAGCATTAACCAGTTTTCACCACCGCTCTGTAGTAGAGGGAAACAAACTGGATACATAAACAGAGACTCAAACCAACTTCCTGAGTGACCGTAAATTACATATGCTGGCCAAATCTGTGATTTCCACTTTCTCACTGTCTGCCTATAAACTTTTGTTTGGTGCTGAATGCGGTTAAATGACATCGAAAGTTTTCCAGCCAGTGACAGAACCTCCAGGTTTCAACACGAATGTTAACGATAAGGGGTTTGTTTGATAACCGCCTTGCTTAAACTGGCAAAAGAGTTCGTTTGACGTCTATTGACAGAAAGTTTCTATCGAAAAACAAATGTTAAAATGTCCTACTGAATGACCTCCAACGAATCAGTTGTCTTTTTTCAATTTGCTGCTTCGAGAATTCTGAAGCACACACCAATCGATTTGCTGTAATTCGAATTCAACTATATAGGATAACGATCGAACGTATATGAATCGTAAACCACAATTAGACACAACAACACAGAACGTGTATTATCAAATCGTACGTATTTAGCAATTGTGCAGGATATTGGAATAGTAAAACAATTACATAACACTGTTCAAGAACCGCATCTATTCCAAGGGGAGAAGTATCGACAATTACAATTGATCTCTGGCAGATAACGGTTTTGAAACAGCAGTAGTTTGAAGATGGTGTAGCAAAGTACGGAGTGATTTTTCATGGCTAGTGGACCAAGAAGAACTGTTGATGGATAACAGGTCGAACAAAGAAGTAGCACATTGAGTGAACTTCGGAATGGAACGTGAGTAGTATTGCAGTGCATCCAGAACAGAGCGGAGTTCATGAATGTTACTGGGTGACTGTGCATTCACTAATGGGGCTAAGCGTTGCAAATCTGGTTTGAAGCCACTGCAATCAACAGTGTAACCAAGGCATGAGAAAAAAACTGAAAAATTACACTGCTTTGGGTTAATGGTTACGTTGAAGTCAAAAAATCGTTTCAGCAGAGAAAGGCGATAATCATGGGTGGGTTTATCGGGAGCATGAACAATAACGTCATCTGTAGTGACCGACGATTGTGTAGCTTCTCTAAGGATCCCGGCTGCAACCGTGTTTTCCTGCTTGTTTGTTCTGTACGCATGACTCTTTGTATGCCTGCAATAGGAGGCCTGATATGAACTCAGTGCCACTTTCTTCAGCCGTGCAACTAATTGCACGCAGCGAATACTTGCTCCTTTCCCAACGACTCATCTATTATTCTATTCTTCAAAGTCGTTTAACTGAACCCTTTTCGAGCGTTGTTTAACGCACTCGAAGGTTCCACGCACTTTTCGCCTGGCGCGCTTTTGAGCGCCGCCGAGTGGGCTGTGGCCCATCTCGCGCTTCTCTTCCTTTTCCTCTTGGTTGTTGCCGTTGGTCCCAGACTAGGCTAGAATTAACTACTTATCATATTTCCAAATATTGCTGGAAATATACGGTTTGTTTCCAAACCCTGCTGCCTTTTTAAGTTCGATGCCTGTTGGGACTACGTTTCGATTGCTCTTCAGGAAAGGCGTTCTAAATTGTTAGTGGACGAGGGTCTAGCGCATACCCACTTGTCCACTACACATCTTGATCGGTTTCAATGCCATCTAATTCTTTAGTAATTGTATTAATGACATCCTGAAATACAGCTGGCGGAACGTTTAAACCAAGTCGTAGAAAATGGTATCGAGACAGTCCGAATAGTGTAGTGATCACAGTCAAATTACTTGATACTTCATCAAGTGGTGTTTATAGGTAAGCATCCTTTAAATCAATTGTTGAAAAGATCTCAGAACCTGACAGACGATACAGTATGTCCTCGGATTCTTCTGTTGTGCAGGTACGTTGTAGTAGAAGTGTGTTTAACGTTGAGCTGTAGCCACCACAAATTCTCGGTGTAATCTCATGAGTTTTTAATGGTGTCACTATTGGAATCGCCCAGTTTGACGATTCAACAGGCGTTATTACTCCTTTATCACACATGGATTGCAGGTCTTTGTGCACAGGTCCTCGCAAACCAAATGGGATGATTCGTCTCTTAAGAAAGACTAGGTCCCCCGAAGCTTCAAGCTTTACCTTCGGTATTCACATTCCCCCTGTGGCCTTAGTACATTCTAGTATAAGTTGTCTAATGTCGACGTCGTTCGCTGGAGTCAGTAGCGAAATGTCAGAATGTAGCAGTCGTAAAACTTTAACTCCAAGAATACAAGGACCTGAGCTTGAAACTAAAAATTGACAGTCAATAGGGCTAGCATCGGGCAACGTCACCGATACAGTGCAGCAGCCTACCAGAGGCAATGAATGACCAGTGATACCACAAACGTTAACTCGTGTGGGTTGCAGAACGGCATCAGAATAAACTACAGCTAGGTTTGATAAAGAAATTATGAACTCAACGCTACGGGCGTCAACGATAAACTTGTGAGTTTTGCCAGAAGCAGACACTAATGTTTTAAAAACATGAGAAGTGTTTTGTGGCAAACCAGATAAAGAAAGAGTAGAAATGTCATCAGTTAATGGTTGAACGTTCGAATTAGAATTTATCGTTAAGTGACCTAAACGTCTAGACTTACATACGGATTGGATATGATCCACTTTGCCAAAGCCAAAGCACTTTGCTTGTATTTGTGGACGTGAATACCGGAAATGATTGCGTCCACAAGATGTCCATTTCCCAAATTGTAGAATTGAGTTCGCATTACTTCCTTTCGAAAAATCAGCGGATGGTCTTGACACACGGAAATCAGTAAACGATTTGAATGTGCTGTTTTGTTTCGGCCTTGGATTGTTGCCTTTAGAGTAATTTCAGGGAACCTCAGTAATCTTCGTAACTTGTTTTACATCCTCATATCGTTCACACACCTTACGAATAATCTGGACTATTTGATCATGATGCAAGAGAAGCTTCTGTTTTAGCTCTGGCAAGTTAATACCAGCAATCAACCGATCACGTGGCTGATCCTCTAACTGGATACCGTATTCATACCTGGCTGCTTACGTTTGCAATTGTAGAACGAAATCACAAATCGACTGAGATTGTCATCGGATTAGCACATTGAACTTGGTTCTTCCAGCTGCTACAAAATTCACCCGTTCAAAGTGATGGAGGATTATTTTCTTTAGCGTAGGATAGGAACAATTGATTGTTGACTCCGGAAAAGTCAAATTTCTGACAAGTGCATAAGCTCCCATGCCGATGAAATGTAAAAGAAAAGCAACCTTCTTTTTTCTCATCCAAATAAAATTTTCTGAGGCACCAAATGTCAAACATATCCAAGTAATTCTCCACTTTTCGAGCATTTTAATTAGTGGATAATCAATCCATTTCAGTAGCCATTGTAAATAGTGCGAAAGCGCGACGCCAAATGTTGTAATTGGAATTGAACTATATAAGATAACGATCGAACGTACAAGAATCGTAAGCCACAATAAGACACAACAACACCGAACGTGTATAATCAAATCGTACGTATCTAGCAATTGTACAGGATATTGGAACAGTAAAACGATTACATAACAGAAGGAGACAAAGTATGTCATTACACCAGCATCAAGATAAGCATACTAAGCAGATATTCAACAACTGCAACATTAAAGCTTGTATGTAGTCCGACTGAAGCCGTTCAATATTTTTGGGTCTTCCCAGTACGTACCCACAATTTAATTCATTCTATTCAAACGAAAGTTCTTCATTGCTATCCACTATTGCGAATACTGTCCGTACCAAGTGAACTTCTTTCTCAGCACAACCTTCCTGGTTGGCCCCAGATGAACAGGACGTCACCAGGCGGAAGTTGGCACATGATCAGACATGAATCCATGCGCCACGAGTCAATCAGCTTTGCTTTCACATTCACCTTCGAAATATTCTGATGGCTGATGCGACTTCGATTGTTACTGCGAGCTCAAAAAAGTAACCAAACATTACAGGTACCACATCCAGCGTGCAGAGTGTTAAATCACTCGGTTGTATAAGGTAATCCGTTTTGTTAAAATAAATTCCATAACACGTATATCACCAAGTCAAGGGAGCCAAAGAGACTAAACCCGAAACCATAATAATCACCTTGTTCGACTCTCCCGAATGCCTTAGAATGCAATTTAGCTTGAGTAATACAGGTCATTTCAGTTTGAACATCACCCACAATTGATCGCATCTGTCTCATTCCCATGGACCATCCAGTCGTCCCCTTTCGAAAAGAAGCACTAGACTCGAGTTTCGCTCTCATTAGAGCAAGTCAGTAGTGCATATCATCGCCACTGCCGGGACTGGAACCACGGACACGCTGTTTATGAGGCAACCGTGTTTACCACTGCACCATTGACCTCACGTTAGGCACGACCGAATTAACATATGTGAACGTTCAACCACTTTCGCTTGTGAGTAATGATCTGGAAGCCACATCTTCTCGAAATGGAGACACAGTAACTGTTCTGTTAACTCCAATCGATAACCCCGCGATTAGGACTCATCAGTAATGCAGGTCAGCCTCTTCTATATTGCATTTACACGAGGTTCAGAATTTGTTAGCCTATGTCTAGATCAACTCCTGGTTGCTAGTTCTTTGCAGTAAGAAAATTCTACATCCACATTTCAAATGGGCAGTTGAATTAACAAAGCTTCACAGTTAACACCATCAACCTGCAAGCATCTGAGGTACCACGGAGTCAACGAGACACGAAACGGTTTTAAACGAGAGCGCCGCGTCAGGCTATCAGGCAAACCCAATCACAAAAAAACTCCAGCCTAACCCTTTCAGTCATATTTTTGCTTATCACTTTGGCCAGCCATTGTGTACATCCTATGTTCTACTGTTAGCACGTTATATAGTGGTCATCGGTGAAGGGCACAATTTCCAATCCGCAGAAGTCATGCTTATGGCATTTAATGGGGTCAAGGATATCGTGGCTCAACTTCTTTCCTTGCTCAGCGTCATCTATGCACAAAAGTGTAAATCGTAACCCATAGGACTATCGGCTACGTGTTGCAATAACGTTGTGCAGCATTGATAATCTTATGCTTACAGCTACAAACGTTTATAACCTACGGAATTTCGCTCCAGTACGTTTAGGTGAGGGCTAGGTACATCGGCCACTTCAGTCTTTCAGGTGAAGTGAGTATCTCAACGGTTTGCACTAATCATATATCGCTAAACTAATGCATAATAATTTCATCCGACAGACATTCTCTGTGGAAAGCGACCCACCTGAACGAAACCCTTTAATCTATAGCTGACGTTGAGTATACGTCTGGCAAAAAAGGTGCATTCGTGGACATTCCTTTATCATTTCACATTTTCTGTACGTCTGTTGACAACGACACTGATTTGGAAATAAAGGTTGTGACACAAGCCATCGAATTAAACATCGAGTATCACTCTCAAATTAGCTTTCTCGTCCGACAAGTGTAGAGGAAACATTAGATTACATTGCGCTCCGCTGTCTCTGTATCACCCGCTGCAGAGTATTCAACACTTTGCACGTTTTGTTTCATTATGACATACGTGCTCCAGTTTCTTGTAGTTCGTAGATAACAACGGTCTCCACTACTGGAGCCACTCCTGTGTTTACCACAAACTTTCTGAAATTTACCTTCACACAGCAAATCCGTTCAGAGGTTTTTGAAGCCAGATGCTCGTTTTGAGTAAACGTACGTCGACCTGACGCACTCTTTAGGACCCCATTGGTTCAGTGTAATTTGAGGTGGGCCGACTTTAGGTAGTAAACATTCGTTGCCCGTCTGTTGTGACTGGAGATCGTCGATCATATTATGACAGGCATTACGCTGTCGTTCCGAATTCAGATGGGTTAGCATAACGGCTTACAATGCGGCAGACACTTGAGCGGTTGATCGTTCTAGTTAAAATTAACTTGTAATACACAGTTTTATTCTTTGTGGAAAGGAACACTAGTTTAAGTCTACGGAAGCACAGACAAAGACGGTCCGAAAGCCACAGCTTTCCAAATTTTTGATTGCACTTCTAGTTCACCTAGTGATCACGTCTCACACGTAATTTCAGTTTATAACTATTTGGTTCATTCGACTCTCCTCACTTAAATCCATGTCTTGTGCAGCTCAGCATACGTTCACTAACTGTGCACGTGTAAATCAACTGTGTTATTTTACTCCCTGGTTTTACATACGTTATGATATCTTCATAGGAGAGACGTCGTTAGCCTCAACGACAAACGTGACGTGATGTCTACCGATACGGTGAGACCAGTAATCGGAAAACTCAACGGTAGCCGTAACCTCTCCGTCGGTTAGGATCTAAAGCTTCACTAGCGTCCCTAGGTGTCAACGGGAAGTCTTTCTCACTGCGGTCACCCTGTGGTCGACCACACGGTCACATATCTGTGTACCGCTCCCGACGCAAACATGCGGGTGAACAATACGCAGCCCAATACGTTTGGTAGAGTACGTACGATAGTTTTTATCTAAAAATAACTTCCTTTGAAAATTCCTACACAACTTCACAGTCAAAGTCGTGACGGCCTACAGATTCATGCGTTTCTGGGAAAATGCGAGCGAAGGTAAATCAGTCAACTAAATTACTTATTCCCCGGTCTCACTTTTGAGAACTGTTTTACACACGCACTGACTGTGTATCGATGAATATTCCATCTCTATAAACGCTGGCTTATGCTGGAGCTGGCGTCAGATTCTATAGGCAGTATATATATATATATATATATATATATATTCAAAAGTGTCCGTAGTTTGTTACAACTGTTCATTTTTCTACGCCTTTAAGCCTCTTGGCTTCATTTCAACCTTAACAAAAAATCAACCGACAGTTGTGCTTCCTTATACATTCTACTTACTGGACTACAGCATGGCTCACTTCAACGTTCAATGCATTCTAGTAATCAGTAAGCAATTACAGATTTCTTCTGTTGCATCGGATACATATAACAGATTCCCAATAAGAACAGTGTTCCACAGAGTCCGACACATCTCAACCGATACCTGCATACAGGATGGAGATGAGAGATTGAAGGGGGTGCCACACAGAATGTTAAGTTCACAGACATTCCCAGACATTTGCTGTCAGAAAGTGCCAATCAAGGGAACTGTGTGTGCGGTTACTAATAATCATGTAGTACTGAACCTGGTTTACGTAGACAAACATATTACAAAGGAAATGACATGGAAGATCAGTGTGCCATTCCATGAACTCACCTCACTACTGGACTGTGGTTACCAGTCACCAATGGGATAGTTTCTCAGCTTATTTATCATTACAACTTACCTGTAAGTTCTCTTTTTTGTGTAGACTACTAATTTACTTGCAGTTTCGGTGTTACCTACATCGACAGGACAAGTCGATGTCTACGACCGGATGAATATATGCCTAAGTGGCTGATGCGCAATGACATAACAGGCAATAACAAAAAACGGGTGAACCAAAATCCTATCACATCCAGAGCAAACCACAACATACATGCTGGTCACACTGTTGAATCAGGGAACACGTCTAACGTACTGCTATGTAAACAAAATCCGACAGTGCTGACTTCATCCGAAGTAAGATAAATCAACATGATTTGTGTACTTTTTGTTGATTAAGATAGCTAGTCTGTTTTATAACTTTTAACGTTCTTACCTTTAATGTGGGACTTAATTACTAACCGATTCTTTTGTTGTTGCTACCCATATGTTCTAAATATCGTAACCTTATATTTTCGTGACTGAGGAGGGTAAATGAAATGTTAAATTCTCATGACACATATTTTCCTCCATTATAATGACTCAGATCACGGAAGCTCACAGATTTATGTTTATCATTAAAAAACTAACCGATCCGTATAGAAGACAATCTCAGCAAATAGCTGTGAAACATTCTACAGACATATCCTCTTTCTGATCAATAAATTATAGGGTTACTTAACCTGTTGCCAAGTTGGAAACGAATAATAGCGAATTTACTCAATCAAATCCTGTAAGCGTATCCATGATTCTCGACCAACCAATCCATGAACCTTTGCATGACGGATACAGATTCCGTGCTGTGAATATTCTAAACGTGAATTTTCAAGTAAGCTTGATGTAGACTTCTACCTTGTACCGCATGAATAACGAAGATGTGTTTGACCCATACTGGCAATTTAAGGTACATAGATAGGTCGTGGTTAAAATAAATGACAGTTTTACTAGTTTGTAACTCATGATACTCTCATCACCCGCACTACGAATATTTCTGGCAAGCTATATATTCGTCGGTCACCCTGCACAGCCACCTGACAGTTTGCCGTGCAATTCCCTATGTGTAATAGCTCCTTGACCCACGAGTGGTTGCTGAGGAATCCAAGAAGCACTATTCGGTGGTGTACAACAGTGCCTCATCGAAGTGGCACTCTACTCTATTTATACGAGGCTTTCAGCAACCGTCCTGGGCACAGTCACTCCATTTTTGAGGCTGGAAACCGGCACTCCCCGGCTGGCTACCGGCCAGTCTGCCTAACTAGCATCTTTCGTGATGCTAGCCCCAGGGCTCGTACACCCAGAATCCCCAGCCTTATATTAACACGGATCGGAAGTCACAGTGAGAAGACGGTGAGTCTGCAAACATACTTTATTTATTTACACAAGCAGACTTCAACGCAACGAATAAGGGCGCTAGGGAGCTGGACGTGAGAGAACCTTTAGCACAACCGTACGACAGCCGCCAGAGAGGACGAATGTCAACGGAAATTCCAGTTGACTTTCAGGATTCAAACAAGTGTCAGCCTGATATGACGGCATTCCCAATGGCAGTAGCTAAAACATTGTTATCCTAGTGAATATAGCCTACAATGGTAGAGATGGCGCAGATTCCTAATATACTTACAAGTAAAACTGCGCTACCTACGCGAACACACTAACTTTGATGCTAGTGGTTTGTAGTAAATTTACATTCACGAGGTAACGTGAGCCAGGGCGGTGGTACTGGCGAGGCAACTCTCACGCCGCGGGGGGTTTAGGATTTTGGGGACGTCGAAGGTAATCTCGCTACACATCTTGTGCAAGATAATGGGGCACTTGTTGAAACCCGCCATCCTTAAATACTTCTTGGTGAGTAGTCTTTTTTCTTCAAGGCAGCATGGCATCCTTCACAACTGGTCATGCGTAACAAACATGTTAGTCTTCGTGGATAGCTTGATGGGGGTCAAAATCAGTGGTCTAATTTCAAATGCCACTTTTCCCGATGTTGTCAAGGCACTCGACCGTATTACAGATGATACCCATAGACATAGGGTGGAAGCTTACGGCATCCAAAGATAGATTCTTCGCTGGATTACCTTCTTTCTTGATAACATAAACTCTAGGGTTAAAGCTGAGTCAGATCTTCCATTTCTGTTCCTGATCTCTGCGAGGGTATTTTAAGGGTCATTGCTCGGCCCACTTCTGTTTTTTATTTATATCAACGACTTCCGAAACGATATTTCTAGCAGCGCTGTTCTCTATAGTGTCGACCTCAAACTTTGGAATTTCGGCGATCCCAGTACACTGTGGATAGATCATGACGCGATTAACCAGTGGTCAGACGACTGGAATCTCCCACTAAATGCAAGTAGGCGCACACGTCATCCAATGTAGATTCCGGTAAACCCTTGCGTTTCACAGTGTATCGAGCATAGCTGACATGAAAATAAATCAGTCTGAAGAAAGATCTAAGCATCTAGATGTCATGTAACTTGTCTTTCGCTTATCATCATGAGATGGCTGCCGGAATGGGTTAGCAATCCTTGAACCAATGAAACAGATCTCTCAAAGCCTAGACACTTTACGGGACATATATAAGACCGTTGCTTGAGTACGCCAATCAATTAGTGTACACCAGCCTGAAGAAAGATCAACTGATTGTTGTGCGTGTTCAGCGCACGGCTACTAAGCTGGTCACTGGCCTGCGGTATGTAGCTTATGAAGCATTATTAGAAATTCATGACCTGTACCCACCTGATTTCGACGACTTCGCGGAAACAAAATTCTTAAGCACATTTCCTTTAACACGGAACTCGTTGAACAGTTATTTATCTTAGAGGCTGACAGCGGTGGATGGGGTCATGACAACAATTTTAAAAGCTCTGTCCTCCTTAACCAGCAGTTATTATCTTAAGTGGTTTTTAGTCATTGAAACTGCCTCCATTCTGAGTTCGTTAGTTGCGCTCTCAGAGGCAGCTTTTAAACGTTGTTGAACTCGCACCTAATCAAAACTTTGTCAGATTAATAATCCTGCTCTGTTCTTAGTACTTGCTGTAATCTCCAAAAGCGGTGCTACATCTTGTTTTCAATTATTGTCTTTCAGATCAACGGACGCTTGTTGGATATTAGAACAGATAAACTAATTGGAACCTGGTGGCTACTGTCTCCAGTCTCAAAAGGGGGTATTAATCACCGAACGAATACTCAAATTTAACACGCTCGGCCAAAGCTTTTCTCGGCTGTATACAGTTCGATGGCGTGACTTAGAATGGGTCGTATACTGCTTCAGCTCTCATTCGTTGGCCGTTATAAATAAATCCCGGTGTCTATTGCTTAAAGGTGTAGCTTGTTTGCTCGCGATTATGTTTCTAAATTCCAGCTGTATGTCTGTAAGCGTTTGCCTCGTCGGTCAATTTATTTGCGCGTTTGTGTTCAAAGTGAACGAAGTGTTATACTAGTTACTTTCACAGGATGTATGCTCATCGTTGTCAGTCTTGAAAAGAGGCCTGCTGCTTTTAGTATATTAAATATAATATATAGTGAACATATCTTAAGTATAGTAAGTGCCGGGCGGGTATTTGTCTCTCGGACGGAGAATCGTCACAAAACATAAGGGTTTGAATTGTTATTTCTTTCTTTTGAAGTACTGATGTTATCCCAAGTTAGTGTGTACAACCAACCCGCTAGTAAACAACTGGGCACTCTTCTCCAACTTAAACTTCTATGTCGACTTCTGTTAGAGGGATGTGAAAACCTTAAACGAAGTAGCCAGCAAATACGGAATGTTTTGATGAAATTTCCTACATCCGTAAAGAAAGACAATAAAGTGAAACTAGCGAAGGCATCAGAAGACCCAATTTTCAGGGAACCGTTTTCAATACACTCCATAAAAACGTGATAAACTTGCAACAACAGTGATTGTATGCTTTCTAGACGAACAATGCGCAATGCACATATAAATAACGACACCGAAAACCCCAACAAAGCCAAGTCACCGGAAACGTGGTGTTATTAATACAAACGCCATGGTCAAGTGCAGAATCAAACCTAAATTTGTTTGCATTCGTGAGGTAAAGTACAACTATTGGCCGCATTAGGCCATTAAGGGCCCACATGAACGACAACTGCAAGCAAAAACGACCGACGCGCAAAGACGAACCGATGAAATGCGATTGAATCGGTGTGGGGTGACTAAATACCATGCCTTCGGCAGACCGATTAGTCGGTGACAGTTTCAGAGCCGCCCGTAAAAAGCCGTATTCCCAAAGATGGGAAATGAGCAATTGATAGACAACAATGGGTGTGTAGGCAGTGGATTGAAATCGATGACGGTAGGAAGCAAAGTGGAGGGTTTGTACTTTTGCTTAGAGTGGGTGAGGATAACAACAAGCAGTCACCTACATGGGGTTTCAGGAGGCAGCGAGATGGGATCAATCGTAAGGAATTTTGATTCCAAATTTGTCCTCCACTTATTGTACCGGACGTACTTCTCAATTACTGGAAGTCGTGATATTGACTTACGCTCGATTTACCCGCTTTGTTCTCAACAGCATTGAACCAACCATAACTGTATTAGGGAAAACAATGAAAACTGAATGGACGTAACTGACTTCGGGCTGGTTAAAATGGGGACTAAAAAACACACGGCATCAAGGCATAATTACATGGACTACGAATACAGCTCCATCGCTGACTTGAAGTTGCGAAGAGTTAGAATCGTAGTACACTGATGTTAAAAAGTACATTATGCTTGGTCCATTCTGTCAGTGCTTCTGACGAATACCTTGATAATCTTCTTATGTTGTGGTCGGGACAACAACAGCCCTCTCCAGATCACCACATTTATTTTCATTGAGGCGGACTTAAGTTAAACAAGAAGCACTCTCGTGCTGTATCGAAAAACAGTGTTCGTCATTTATGTGGAGATCCACTCGGACTGCTTGTTCTACTGCAGCATTCCCATTTCATGTCGGATGAGGATCAAAACTGCTGCATAGTTTAACTAGCGTGTGTAGTGCGGCACGTGTTAAGGTATTGCCCCAGGTGGAAAGGCCCACTAAGGTCAACGTGTTCACGGCACTGAGGTGGCTAAGACGAACAATGATCAATATCAACCGGAGAGAGCTAGGTCAAGGGTGGTTACACCAGTAGGATACAATTCACTCGTAATTTGGGAGCAAAGCTACGGCGAGCTCAGCAACCACAGCGTCCTATGGTTTATTTTGGGCGATTTTTGTCGCACTGTTCCAGTCCACTAAAGCAGTTATTAATATGGATTCTGATGGTTTGTGCACACAGTCAAATAGCCTGAAGAAAATAAGACGCAGACATTTCGATAGTCTACTAAAATGGTCAACTACCACTGACTGACTGACTGATTGTGAATAGTTTGCTGCAACAAGATATCAAAGCGCCATTTCCTATCTCTCCGGATTTAAAAAGTCGCAGAAGGTAGCATCAAAACTGTGAAATGGAAAGGGTACAGGCGAAGATGGTCTACTAAGGGTAATTTCGAAACACAACAGCTCAGTTTTGGGAGGGGCCGTGGACCAGCTGGATCACCACGTCTGATAACACGAAGCAGTTTCTTAAGTGTCCGAAGACGTCTTCACTGTACCCTTGTTAAGCTAAGATTTGCTAGCAACGCATCGATGGTTACTTAGACATCAGTCGACTGAGCTGTATTGGAAAGATCCCAAGAAGAATTCTACCCAACATATCCAATGATCCGTCCAATGATCCTAGGGAGCACTGTGAAGTTCAGAGAAGCTTCAGTCGAGAAATCCACGAAAAATACAGTGACTGCAACCAGCGTCTGCATACTCTCTTTGCGGATTCCACCAAGGCGTTTGATTATGCGGACCATGAAGCATTGTGTACGGAATTCAGTAAATATGGATACCCAGGAGAGTTAAACTATTTGATCAGAATGCTGTATGTGATTATGAAGTCGAAGGTACAATCATGTTGATCAATCTTTTGAAGTTTTAGCCGGCATGAAGCAGGGTTATCGTAGCCTCGGCTCTATTTGGCTTGACCGCAACGCTAATATTTGGCCCTCAGGTTTCTGAAGACGCCGTTCGAATGGAATACAGCACAATTGGCCGATTCCTGAATATTCACCCTTCTCCACTCCCAAACTTGGCTGTGTACTTCGACACTATGCGTGTTGTTGTTTACAGATGATGAAGCTCAGTGTGCTTATGGCGAAGAGGAACAATGACTGGTTAACGTTTCCGCGAACGCGTTATAAAAATTGGGCTCGAATGTCAACAGAGGTAATTTATTCATTCGGCCTTCTCAGAGCTGAGATGTTGTACCTACACCGAAACATTGTGGATAACTGAAGAGGCTCCCTGTAAATGAGTAGTAATGGAATTATCTGTCCGTGGGCAGTGAGCTGCAGGTTTGGTTGATGTAGAATAATGTTGTTTCTGGCCCACTTGAAAGACATGTCTCTGGAAGAAACGTAACGTGAAATTGAAAACCAAGTTGCTTGCCTACCGCTCGGTAGCGCCATTTACGCTGCGGTACAATAATGAACCTTGAGTACTATATAAACGGGAAGTACCGTATTTGAACCGCCGGTATCTACAACGTCAAAGACGCACCTTGCGTATTTGGTGGTCAGACATGTTTTCAAACACTGAGGTATTAGACAAGCAAACACAAATGGGACTGAAGTCATCTTGATTTTCAGCCAATTTCATTGACCTCAACACCCCCGTAGGATAAGCGACGAACGGATTCTGAATCGGCTGCTCTATGGATGACTTAAATCAGGTATGCCGATTTGTGACGCCATGATATTATCAATCCTGCACGTCGTAATAAAATCTTAGAGCTTTGAAAAACAACTTTGAGCCGTACCTTCTGGAGGAATACCATCTGGACTGATATCCGAAGCTTTAGCGTAAGGCAGTTACGCGATCGTAAATCAGAACATATGAAACATGAAAGATCAACATCAGATATAAATTATGATGGCGTCAACATTATCATGCGTTGTAACGAATACAGCTAGGAATGCGGTGGTCGTCTTGGATTAACAGATGATCGTCGTACTCACGGTCAACCCTCAAAAAAGAGATGGCAGCTGTCATAGGTGCAAGCTAATCAAGTTATTTATATATTCTTCGTTTGTATTAAACCGCAATTCCGATCACATGGTAAATCACTCTTTCTCTTCTTTATAGGTCACTGTGGCCCGCTATGTCGTTTCAGCTTTGTTGGTGCACCTAATATTGGAGAATATTTTTCGTTTCTTAGCCGAAATATAAGTCTCCAACTTTCTTTCTAGTTCTCTGCACAAAGCAATCGTACATATCATCATACTGACGGTCCTCTTGTCATGTATTTCTTACCGTCATTTTAGCTGGCTCAGACATGGTTGCTTTCAGGAAATTCCATGTTAGCCAACCTTCCGAGTAGCAAACATTGACCAATTTGACAATAAGGACCTTCATTTACAGGCTTCCTGGTCTTGTTCTTCGGATTTCACACCAGATACAAGGTGTGTCGGTGAATTACCAAGAGTACTGGGCTAGTCAACTGAGATGACCAGTAGTTGCAGGTGTAAGTGAGCTTTGATCACTGTGAAGGACAAATTCAAATACTAATACCACCAAACATTTCCAGCATAGGCGGGTTCGATTAATGTAGTTCTGGAACTTGTTTCAGGTTACTGATTTTATTAGCACTTGAGCGCAGATAAGAAGTGGCTTTTTAAGAACTTACATTCCGGTCACATGTCACATATCAAGCTATATATATATATCCAAACAGGGATATAAGTATTTTCACGTTTTCCTCTTGACATGCAATGCGCCTCTTAACGTCTACATTATATATCATATATCTGATGATAACCATTACGAACCCGTTAGTATAATTTTGGTGCATTTCGATCTTTAAAAAATCCTACTCATTCTACCGTATCTACTAAAATCATAAAGTTATTTGGAGTCTTAATGCACAACAGGATTCGGTACATTTTCTGCGCATACTGGTAACATGTGCACAGAGGTATGGTCTGATCTACTATACTGAGAGCTCACAAGTTTGGCACTGTTAGGGTGTGCTGTCCTGCTGCACCAAACACACCTACGTGATGGGTGGCAACCAGCTATCAGTTCTTCTGTTTCATACTCAATCACCTTTTCCTCATTTTCTTCTCGAATATACTCGCTTAGCCAGGAATCTTAATACCAGTTGGTATGTACATGAACATTTAATTCGTTTACTCTGTTTAGTTTCCACGTGCACTGTTGAACAGACCTTGGACAAGGGCAGCAATCATCTGTTAGCCGGCTAGGACCTATTACCAGAAGGATGTGGATTGCTTCGTCAACTATGTATACACATATTCATATACATATACAATGATGAAGGAAATAATATTAATGTTTCTCGTGCTTACTTCACCTCACGTTCGTCGAATATCGTTCATTCAAACAGAGACCAGTACATCAGAATCAACACAGTTGCTTCAATCTTGGCATAGTAACCGCCAAGAACCAAAAATTAATCACCTACTGGAAGATTCGAGGTGAACCCATGAACCTTGATCTTGCCGCAAAAGTTTGGTTGACGAAGTACGTTTACATAGACTTAAAGGTGAGTGAATCAACGATCAGATAAATATTTCCACACTAAAATGTGGTTCTGTTTCAGTCCGAACATGAACAGCTGCCCGATCAAATATAAGGAGCGAGAAGAACTTTCTAACTTACACGGTCAGTGCTTTAGGTTTCAAAGATCTACAGAGGGAACATTCATTACTAATAGTTTCCGCCCAGAATTACTCGATATTTGAAGATAGGGCCATTCGCGTACAGTGCTCAGTGTATTATGCTCAGTGTATTGTTTATTTTGTGCATGTTTGCGATAGTTGAAACAGAGTAACCACCCAGAAGACGTGTCGGCAGACAAATTGAATTCTTATGCAGAACGATTAATCGAGGAGCAAGCAGTATTTATCAGGCTCTCCTTTAAACACTCGATAGTGAAAGTAGAATGGTTGTAAATGAAAGTTCGGTGAATCTAGTCTCACGTTAATGCTACATTTCTTGTCTAGTTCGGGTAGGTTAATAGATGTTAATCGACTATAACCATTTGTTTTGTACACAGGTGTGAACGTGCCTGTTTGGTTTATGCAAGCTCAGGGCAGAAAACACTCTTGTTAACAGTGTGAGGGTGTGTGTGCAAAATTGTAAAATTTTTATGACTGTCCAAATCTGTGATACTTTCGGTAGACCGTAGGTATTTATACATTTTAGTTAGTTTTTTGTAGGTCTCTTCGTTTTCTGCTCATCGATGCTTCCTTTAACTGCACATCAGATGGTCTCTTCACTGTTTTTAAACGTCTGTACACACAATTTGTGTATTCCAAATAATGTATCACTACCGTTGTTTTGAATGGTCAGGTGATTAATGCAATTTGTAGTGAGCGATTTTTTGTCCATCCTGGCTGCTAATGATGTTTTCAAGGAAGGATTTTCTCGGACAATTTTGTGGCCCAAAGACTTACATGCTGAATGTTTAAAAACTCACTCTCAGCTTTTCCAGAACAATGACATTACAGAGAAATCAATATTAGCTCCATAATTCAAATTATCTGTTGAAGTTGTCTCATAAGTTCAAAGCTTGTAAAACATTAGTCTCAGATTTGTTGGATCGCAATATGTTTTGCTATGAAAGTTAGTTATTTTGATCATCGTTGGCAACACTGTTCTGGCTAACATTTTGAAAAGATGTAAGTCTTGGTGCTTGACCAGTTCAAAAGTTGTTTCGTTCGACTTTCAAAATTACATTCTATTTGTGCTTGACCACCTGTTATTCCGGTGCACATTCGCAACGAAATTATACAAATAATTTTTAAGACTGCTGTATCGTTGTATCGCTTAATGTGTTTTGCTTTTTTACGTGCAATTGAATATCTAAAATTTTCTAACAGCCAACTACTTTCTGCCTTTCAACGTTGAGTCACTGTCCGCAAAATAATCACAATCTCCAAGTGAAATAATATCAGGTACTTTGATTTCGGTTGTGAACGGTGTTCTTAACTCAATTTGATTCAAGTCTCTAGGACGACTGCATGGTGGAGAAATAATGAATCACGTGAATAACCCTGATTCATCAAAGAAAAGATAAGTTTAGTAAATAAGCTTGTCTTCGGTGATTAATCCTCAGACTAAATGCAACACAATTATGTGAGTTCAACGGGAGTGGTTCTCTAGGGGATTACGGGATAGGCAGAGGAATATAAACAAGTTTCTGGTTTGGCTCCTTTTGCGTGAACATGTTCACTGAATGTGGTTATCCAGAGCAGTTCCTCTGTTAATGCATTCTAATGTTATATTGCGAATGCGATAGCTGTTCTGAAAACATAACCCAGAGACTCCGAGTAGAAATAAACAAAATCAGTTCCCTATTCGAAATACGTTTGCTGGCTTTCCATATCTTAATTTTACGTCCGTGGCCAAACAATAAAGTGCTCGTATTTAATTTCTTTGTTAGTGCAAACCGTTCCGTTTGTACCAGCGGAAAAGTGTATATAGACCGCACAACAAACGACTATCTGAAGATACTTGGGCACATCGCCCAATGCTGCGGGCTAGATGTTTGAAAATAGCTTGTTTATCTGTGATCGCGGCGCAATGGGTCGAGTCAAGCTATCCGATTTGTCTTAGACGATCTCCCAGGTGCACAGATCGCTTTCAGAGCAGGTCAAAAGTCGTTTATTAGCTGCAATTCTTGTTGACGTGTACATTTTTTATTTCTTTCACTTTCTAAATGACCAACGTTTTCGCATTATTTGCATCTCACTTGATTCGCTGATTTGACTACAGTATTTTATTCTCACCTGATGTCACGTGTGTGCGGACAATTGACATAGGATTAAATAACTTGAATATACGTTTACTCTCTGGTACGATTACATTTGTTTGATATCATTCAATATAGAATCATAACGAGCTGGCCAAGACAGTATTTTCAGTTTGATAGCATGAATAACGGTAGAATATTTGTCGTGTCAGTTTCCAAGCCTGTCACAGAGGGTCTTATAACTCGCTTACACTCACTCCCATTGTGTGCTCACAAACGTCCACTCGTAACGTTAAACCTTATGTGGCTAGACATACACACAAAAATTTCCTACTGCGTAGACGCGCTGACTTCTACACAAACGTTGCAGTTCACTTGAATGACATTCTGTAAACTGGTCAAGTTAAACCGGCCTAGTCTAAAACGATGCTTATTATTCCGTGCTCCACTGACGTGCCACACCGATCTACCACCCTTCCTGAACCCTAATAAATGCGTTTTATTCATCCTGCTGATGGAACACCGGAACTACCAATTCGTTTGTATTTTTGCATTTCCAATCCTCAAGCTGTAACTGAGATTTACTGGATGCGCGCAGATCTTGAATAGCAATAATCCAGTCGCGTTCTTACGCAGAAGTTGGACTCATATGACCACACTGAGTCACTAAGTAGAACGCTAAGAAAAATTCATTTATTTTTCAGTTTTGCCATAAAAGTTTAATGATCGTCTGTTCGATTTGGAAGGTTAGATGTAGCCCGGCATTGTGTGGTTGAGTGTGTAAGCAAACGGAACAAAACTGAACAGACTAGTTGTTTTGCGTTGTAAGTCGTGAATAAGCGGGCTAGGACAGTTGTTATGACGTTTATAAATACATTACCGCGTACAGACAAAAGCGATCAAGCAACAGTGAGAATGTGTGAACTAACAGAAAAATGTCACGAACATGGTTAGAATCACATTCGAAGAAGCTGGTGGCTTTCGTTCAATATAATTAGCTGGCGATCCAAATAGTTAAGACAGCAAGCAAACCGATCGTAACGTTGGCAGGCTTGAACAAGAATCCAGTGTTACAAAAGTTACCTCTACAGCATTTCGTTTCCATTGTCTTCTCCGTAGTGCTCTGCAATATGGGAGTGCATGTTTTTACACCGGTAACACAAGTCTTTGTTGACAGTGTCTGCGCTCCGGTTGTACTGTATTCGTTCATTTCCTAAACCGAAATAGCAATGGATGGCAATGTGAGTTTAAACGAAAACGGATGAAAATGTGTATATCAAAGATTCTGTTACACTGTTCTAAGCGAAGCAACGGGATACTGCGGATATGGCATCTCTAACAGTAGCCGCCAACAAAAGGAAACCATCAATCTGTAAACACAAATAATTGCTCAGGTTGTCACGATACATTGGTACACTGTCATGGACATTGATTTATAAGTCTGATTATTGAGGCTGTCGATTTCTTTCACAATGTTCATTAAATCTCACCAGTAGTTATTTGATGAGATGCTGTATTCCAGAGGCAACTTAAGTTCCGTTGCTGATTAAGGTGCTAATTTTGTGTACAATCCTGCCACTTATATTTGATTACCAAATTTAAAACAGTGGCTGTTAAACGTAAAGTTTGTTGACACTGTTATTAATATTTACATTGCAGTATATTCTACTTCAAAAATTATCATTTGCATTGGTTATCCCTGTCCAAGTTGTGGAACGTCGATGGAAATAACCAACACCATCATACTTTTTTGTCATCCCAGTCTACCCGACAACTATCGAGTTGGCATCAACAATTGCTGAGAGTCTTTTGGAGAGTGCGAATCATGGAGTTTAATATACATGACGTGATATGTAAAATCCAAGAAATGTATGCTGATGCGTTTTTGTCTGTGTGCTAGTCGGAAACTACTATGTATGCTGTATGTATATACCTGTTAGGTAAACGGAAATTGAAGAAACGCTGGACGAAATTGGCGATGCGCAATTGGTCCAATACTGAACATCGTAATAAGTTGAAGTAACAGTTTGAATTACATTATCAATTTTCGGGATTGTGCAGGACAAACAGTGGGAAAAACTATGACATAGACTGCGTCTCAGGTACCTAACAATACTGTTGGATTTTGAATTCCTAACAGATAAAACCATGTTCACAGCCTGGATTATGCTCCCCTAAGAGATTACCTTTTGACCTTAAGTACGATCTTCGTTTAACGTTGGGAGGTTCGTTGTTAGACCACACCATGCACGTAAGATTTCGTTGAAGAAAATTAGAGTTGTGTACAGCGTTTTTAATGCATCTGTTAACCTCACTAGCCTCTATGGATAAAGCGTTTATTTAAGTTCCCGTTCATAGGTAATTTCTGAGCGTTGGTAATAAATGCCTTATATCACCTGAGATAATAACAAAAGTTGATATATCTATCACCAACAGTGACCAGAGTTTCAGTGTGAATATGATGAAGATCTCTTATTGCCGAAAAATTTGGTAAATTAGTTCTAAAGGATTTTTTCACGTTTTCAACAAACGTTTGACCAATTTATAGCTACGGATATGGACGAAGCCATTTGGCTTTATTGTCTCCAAGACTGTACTTGATGCTGACTGTGCATAGATTCAAGTTTCCCTACGTGAAACGGCGCGGCACGGTATATTGATCAACGAATTGTAGAGTTGAATCAGTTTCTTAGAGTTTTAACATTTTCTGACCATCAACGTTTTAGTCAGTCTTTTCTTCCGGTTATAGGATAATGGTACTAAATCTACAGCATGAAAATCAGCACTATTATCAACCAGAGATTCAAAGTAAACCATTACGTGTAGCCACCTCAAAAAATGTGTTGATAGTTGAAAAGTAGAATATGGAATATGTGGTTAAGGGTAAACATCACCAACAAGCACACGACACAGTTTCGTTTTTGTTGTCAGTTATCGGTTTTCTCAATGAGTGAAGTACAACAGCATCTTTCGTTTCCATAATTGCGTTGTAAGTGCAAAGGGCGCCCGGCCTGGGAGCGTGTTTATTACTAGACACTTTTTGGCACGGTTGGTGTGTCCCTATTTTTGGAAGTTAAGTAGCAAAAGCCACTTTGTCGACACATTCCGTACTGTGCGCATACATGATTTTAGTAGTCACTTTGAGCTTCCAGTCTTTCTGGCAGTGAGACCAATCCTTCAGTTCCCGCGCATCTGAGTCGTGGTATACTGTTCACAAGCAAAGTTGTGTGTTACACTAGGACGTGCGGTCGAGGCCCACCGTGAAAGCATACGTGATAAGTGGCAACAACCACTAAACTGGTCATGTTCTTCCTGTGAATTTCAGTTGGTAAACACATAAATGCTACTCTACTATGTAATACTATATTGTTATTTGTAGACTTGAGGCAGACTGAATTTCTGTTCAGTACTGCCCAAGTGCTGGTAACACTCCCGTGCAGACTCCCATGTGTCTGAATCAAACGATATGGATCACCGCCAAACGATATATTGACTGTAGATGACCAAATAACAATAACACGCTAAAGGTGGACAGTATCATCCACCTGTCTGAATATGCCGACTTGAGTGTGATCTGGTCGCAGCAATCCCCCTTGCGTGAGGATATCTAAGATGGAGCGGTTCTCTTACTACCTTGCCTTCTGTGTTACAGATTAAGCGATGGGAACTTCATCACATACATCAATGGTTTATGGTGCAAGTCCGTGTAAGTTCTGTTTACTTACTGGAATGATCATGCAATTTGCCTAGTTGTTAGTTGCAACGTCCAATTTTTGAACGGTTTAAGTTCAAGTGTGGCGTGTAACCTTTACTTACCTTTCTGCCGACTTTTCACAGACAAATTCAATGGCGGCTTTTTAATCGCTCTTTTGAGTACTCTTGACAACGCATACAATATATTGTACGCGGTATTTTAAATTGAACTGATACCATCTCTCTGAACATCCTCCGCCTATGCCTGGATCCTCATCTCGGCTTATCCGTTACTGAAAACACGTAGTTGCTTTGCGGCCCACAGGCGAGCCTCAGTTGATATCTTTGACCACACTACTGTGAAGCTTTCCCTCATGATTTACAGTAGGGCACAACACAAACTATTCCCTTGTTGCAGGTAGCGCATAGTTAAACGCTGGCAGTCACTTCCGGACAACTACAGTTGACAGTGAAAAGTTGTGTTCATCGGAAGTAAGTTTACTTATTCACACAGGTCATCCATTTATTATGGCCATTTGGATAATTACCTACTTCTTCTTCAAAATTTGTTGCATTTGGGAAACAAATTTTCATCTCCTTATGTCAAATGGGTTTACCGGACGAAAACAGGCTTCTAGATGAAAGGATTATTTGGCAGATTGGTATACTTCAGAGTTTAGCAGACGTGAGTTGAGTCGTCCGAATTCAGTCAATTCAAGGATTTATAAATGGGAAAACTGCCGGGCGACCTGGCAAATCGTGAAACGACTGATCAAGATTCAACTCTCCCTCCATGAAACCAGTTGTTGGCATTGAAGAGCTCTACCGTAACTGTAACGCGACAACGAATAAATCCTTACCCCTTCCCATAAAGGATTTTCCTTCCAGTAAACTGTATGCTCCAACGAACAGTTTCCCTGCTTTTGTAGAAATTATCCAGCAAATCAAGCTGACCTATCGGACTTCCACCGATGGTTCTTGAGGACTGTGCTGAAGATTTTTATGAATTTACAACTAACATATTCACGCAGTGTTTTACACAACGTAAAATGTTTCACCTTCGGGTAAGGTAACCTAGAACTGAAGCCGTCACACTTTTCCCGATACTGTGCACATCTGTTGCACCTGAAGTTTTCGAAAAGCGCATTCTTGCTCTAAGAGAAGTTCCGAGAAGTATCTATTCCTAATCAGTTTGCCTATCGTCATCAACGCCCAACTTTGAATGCATTCGCTTACCTGATTCGTCCAATTCTGACATCAACTGATGGAAAATCAAGAACTCTCCGAATATTCCATACACTGTGGTGATGATTTTGAAATCGACGGTAGACAGAATATTACAACCTCTCAAAAATCATGAATTCAAACCTCAGCCAGCATGCTGCTACGCGACTCTTTCACAAGTGAAAGTCAATTTACCCAATTAACTGGTTTTATCTCATTTCCACTGATCACTGGCTCCGGTGTTCTACAAGGAGTAATCCTCTCCAAATTCTCATTTTCATTCAATACCACATTTGTGTTAGTGAATTGTCATAAATTTGCAATCATATATGACGTTGTTTTGGTGTTGAGCAACAAAAACCTAACCATGTTTTCTACTCCAGTCGTGGTGGTCAGTTTATCATAAACATCAATTTGGTCAGTCTCTGTGGTTAGTCTGTTAACGTATCCATATGTTACTGATGAGTAGCCGTGGATTTGGTCAATTTCAAAATGGACATCGCCAACAATCGGTCGTAGTTTTTGCATTTCCATAAACTGCGACCAGTTGTGGGTGATGCTCAATTCGAAGTATCCATGTGTGTTGATATTTTGTCTTTGTAACAGAAGTATTGCAAAATGTTTTCAAGGCTTACCCCCCCCTTTCTGCTTGAAAATAAAAGCTTACCTCTACTGCTTCCTAGTGAACATTTGGAAATCACTTCGAGTAAAAAAGTGGCATGGTCACTTCATGTTAGTGACACGTTCACCAGAGTTTGAAAACTTCCAAGTTATGCCTGGTGTTTAAATTCATTTTTGACTTCTTACGGGCTACGTGCTCTTACATTAAGTACATTTTCTAGCAGTTGTTTTCCGACTTTTTGTCGGACTTTTTGTTGCAGCCTGATCCTTAAAGCATTTAGCGTGTTGCACTGTTATTCTCCGTAAAAACTTTTATTTTAGTGGCTGTCGAGAATTCGCAATATGAGAATACTTTTCTCTAAGATACATATTTGACAAAGCCCATTCCGTATAAACAGTTTTCTCTAGACGTTTTTCTACATCGTTTGTCAGATCCAAGTATAAGAGCTCACTAGTGCGTCCAATCTTATCAATTTCAGGTTATTCGCCAGTTAATTCGATTTCTACACAAACCTAGCCATCATATTCTTGAAGTAACTACAAAACTAAGTCGTTGAATTTTTTCACAAGTGACACTGACTGCGACCATTCCATAACTTTATCATCAAACTCAAGATTAGTGATAACATTATTTTGCGACTCAGTTGTCTTTCAGTTATTAAAAACAAGAACATGCAAAGAAACAAGAATTCACCATTTCAGAACAAACAAATAGTATCACTGAATTCATTTGACTTGAAAAATATGGGAGACAAACTGTCCAGTTAGCCTAATATTACTCTCCCGTAGCTGTTGTAATTGAAAATACATCATAACACCGGTTGCGATATGGGATCTATAAAAAGAATATATGTTCATTCTGAACCACTTAGCAAAATTCGATAGATAACCAAGTTCTCACCTCACAAAATCTGCAGTTGTTTGGCTTGGTCACTGCAATGGAATCGCTGTTAAATGGTATTGCACATCCGGTACAGGCGTAACAATTTATCTGTGCATCTGAAATTCAGCAAGACAAATTAACTTATTTCAAAATGGATGCCAACTACTCATTTGCTCACAGTAAGGTTGCATTCTGTATCACATTAAGCACTAACCCATTATTTTCAAGCTGTGATATTCGGATTTGGCTGTTTTATAATTCATGGCTGACAGGCTTACATAAAATCTTGGAGCATGCATCGCTTTTCATGGTAGCCCAACTAGCCAGAAAGAGTTGGACACGTATAAACGTATTGACACCTCGGAATTGGATACAATCAAACAAGTGTCAATAGGCAATGGAACACGACTATCCTGTTCGGTCCTGGGTAGGGTTGACAATAGGTAGCTTCATGCTTGAGAAGCCTAAGAAGCTAGGTCGAATGTCCACCCACAGCAAAACCATTGTCTTAAATTGCCGAAAAAAAGGATAAAACGCGATGATCATCTTTGAGAACAATTCAAAATATGGAAATTGCATCCTGAATGTATAGAAGAAAATAAAAGCTGACCAATGATGGAACTACCTGAAGGCCAAAGTTTTACTTAGAGTTTATTTAACAAACTAAAGTAACTTATGGACAATATGCTAAGATAATGTTTTCCTAATGTAACGTTGATGTGTATTCATTGAAGTGATTGTGGTTTTTCTTGGTTGTTTATTCAAACTAATCAATGATTTTCTACTAGTACATGCAAAATATCTTATAAATATTAGGCCTACATACATCGGGTTAGAAATGAGAAGTTTTTTTATCACTTCGGTTCAACGAAATCTTCAGTATTACTCATATATGCAATTTTGTGCTGCTTAAACTTAACTTATCCCAAAATGTCGGTGTGTTACACTCTAAAACAAACCTAGATACATACTTCATCTCTAAAATATCAATGTTCCAAAACTACGTTTGGTCTGGCATTCAGATGAAGGCACTTAAACAAATTTTGTCGGATACTATTCTACATATTAGCTAGTATTTCCTGAGAAACGTAGGATCGTGAAGCTGACAATTTAGATCGATGGTGAAACTAAACAGTGGAAAGTAACAAAACATTTCTATTTGTAACTGTCGCAATAGTGTCAAGCTTGAATACGAGACTGACTGTAAAATAGACATTGAACAGAAAATTCTCAGCTTCCAAGCCCCTGAATGAAGTTCCGACCGGTTTATACCGTGTTTGTAAGTAAATACTAGTACCTAGATGAGCAGTCATTGAGACAAACAGTTTGTGCGCCAACTAGTACTTGAACAAATAAGATGGCTAGGGCCATGCAAGCTTGAACGCACTAAAACTGTCATCTAGATTTTTAATGTCATTAATTACTAACACCAACAAACTGAACTTACTGTTCTATTAGAAATTATTTGCTGTCGCAGTAGCGAAGTTAAACGTCACTTCGCAGTTGATCACAGTTGTTGCAGTCCCATGGGCTTTCTAGTCAGCCGCTGTTAGTCGAGCTCGTAAGTAGTGTGTGCCCTCGCCCTGATCGGCACTGAAACTCCGGCCATGCTTTTATGGGGCAGCCATGTTTATCACTGCAAAACAGATTCTACATTATGCATGACCCTTTATTCATCTGGAAACGGCCAGGCACATTCGCTTGTATGTCATGCTCAAATTGCTCAAACGCCTTGATTGAGGACTTAGTAACTGTTCTGTCAACTTCGATCAATGACATCTTGACTAGTACCTCTCTCTAAGTTGTCATCACAAAAATCACTAAAATTGCTGAGGGGTGTACCTGTTTCTCAAAACTACAACGGGTAAATCCATCGCACGCATTCACCGGCTTACACATTTGGTCTAGCCCAATCCGGAGTATCAGGATCTGGGAGCCTCACCATTCGCAAAACACACAGCATATACCGAAATGCTGAATTTGGGCTTACGTCTCAAACCCACAAAGAACAGTCGGAGGGGAACGCCATCTTGTTGCGAGGCCCATCAGTGAACCAGATTAGTGAATTCGATAAGGATGTATCTCAAGATTATGTGAACGCAACATGTTACCGGGAACAGGGACCACGAAACTGTTTATTGCAGATTCTCAATCCCATTTCGAGGACTATCGCCGGTGTGCACATGTACCTTAGGGGTCAAACCCATCCTTCTTTGATAATTCCTTCCAAAAATGTGCGACATCCTGTACTTATGTTGGTAAAACACAGGTGGATTTATTGATGGATATGTCTCGATTTCACCACATACCTTTAGCAGTTAACCATTCGCCGTTTAATATCGAATCAGTAATGTTAGTCCTCCTCAGTAATCTCACTTTTTTAGGCAAAGTATCCTTCACAAAAAGAAAGAACAGTTTAGGTAAATGCTTTGTTCCTCCGTGGCAAAATTGGACGCTTTGTTGTTCGAAATCAGTGAGGTTTTTATAATCATTTCTGTTGGGGGCAAAACTGAGTCTATGATGTACATACAACATAGATTTGCCTTACCCTTCTCAACTGTAAAATCTTTAATAAATAGAATAGCGCATATGTCTGCTTGTTTGTTTCATATATGAACCTACATATATACGAGGAAGGAATTGACATTGTCAAATAGGAGTTAATTTTAAGTTTTTGCAATACATCCAATAGATTTACCTTACGCTTCTCAACTGTAAAATCTTTAATAAATAGAATAGCGCATATGTCTGCTTGTTTGTTTCATATATGAACCTACATATGTACAAAGAAGGAATTGACATTGTCAAATAGGAGTTAATTTTAAGTTTTTGCAATACATCCAATCAATTTACTTAACAGAGCTTATGTCAATAACATATAGGCATAACTACAAAAAATACTGTTGAATGTGGGTCAGTATTCTACAGCAAAAAACCGGAAATGAAGCGCACAGACCCGCAAAACCGAACTCACGTGTTCCCTCAAAAAGGCCAACGAACAAGATGACGTAGACTGTAAGAAAACTGTTCATCATACTCAATTTCTCTTGTGTACCAATTTAGATGGTCCCTACGTCTGGTTAAATGGCAGTTAGCTCACAGACACTTGTTGGTGGCTAGACAAACGATGCTTGGCAGTTAGGGCGGACAGCCATGAAATGCGACGCGGGTGACTATGGCGTAATGTTGATTGGCCACAACAGGGACGAAATAGTTCCATGTCCTGCAACTATGTCGATTTAAAATGGCTACTCGTTTCCTCCCATTCTGTTAAAACTTTTAAAAGTATTCCACTGCGTAAGCATAGCATTAATAAGGAACGTCTTGCTAATCTCAGTTATGCACTTGGCATAATGAACGGAGTCCAAGAAATTCCTTTATGCTTGAGCCATGTATCCATCTAATCGGGTGCCTTTTCGAACAATTAAAACGCTGTTTTTGATGGCAATTTCGCCGCGCCATTGTGAATAGTAGTAGTGACAGATGTGTATATTCTTACTGCACAAAGCCACACTAACTGCTTACAGTGACAAATTGCTGAAACCGTTGTGTCTGTTATGCGTTAGGAGATATATTAATGTCCTCTTGAGGAACGAATCGACTGAAAACTCAAGAGAAACCCTAGCATACAACATTCAACATCAACAATAAAGTCAAACCGTAGTTTCTGCTAAATTACGTCATTATCTACATAAACAAATAAGCGACCTAGCTAACCAACAAGACGTCATACCAACGTGTCAGACTAGAAAGTAGATCGAGTGAATAATTGTAAATCCGTACTGTTTATTACCTAGGGGGCGTGCAAAGTGATTTAACATCTTACTATGACTTACTGTAAGTTTCACGCTCAATTTACTTAAGGTATTATGCGTTTGATATTAAACACTTTTGCTAGATACGCTGTTCAACCAGTCGACCGATTTAAACTGTGCTAAAGCGATATTGAAACAAAGAGAAATTCTCTATTCCAAGTTCGAGGGCTATTCGTTCTGATAGGCCAACCGGTAAATGCTCCAGCTGAGTACGCTCATGTTTTGCACAACAGACGCACTCAGCAACACTGGTGTTAAAAAAGGCCTGCCTATGTTTTTATACTTGTATAAGTTAAACATGGCAGGGGTGAGAGTATGATTCTACAAAGGTTGTCATGGATATACAAATAACATAACGTACATAAGTATGAATACCAAAAAGGACGGAAAGTTTCCTTTCACCAACTTCTGTTTGATGTCCGTGTACAATTCTGACTGAAAATTATCCACGCACAAAGAATTCTTAGAATAAGTAAGCCACAATTTAAGGCTCACAAATCAATGGCTGGTAACTACTATGACGGCTGATGAAAACGTGGAACAGTTTCTTTCGATAACAAGTAGAGTGGAAGTGCCAGTTGTCAGTGACATTCATAAGTCGTTGTTAATTATTTGTGTCCTGTTATGAGAAACCTCCATTCGTTGCTTCAGTCTCAGGATAAGTCATCCCACATGATGATCTGCAGTAGAAAAAGTCAGATCTTTTTCCTTTTTGATTGACACACTGCTTGATTATTGCATATCAAACTGGTGGACTTACTTTATTGTGTCTTAGCTGACCACTGACTCAGGTCGACACTAAGCTGTACAAACAATATATTTCTAATAAGTTGTTTGGAAGATTTATGATTTCAAGTGAGACCCAATTGTGAAGAGTCAGAGCTTCGGTTGGATTAGAACTAGCGACAGAAACACCATACCTCAACGCGGCAAGCGCCCCACCAACTGAGCTACGAAGCCACGCTAGGAGCTCGGAAATTTCACATTTTGACTCGGTTACCCATCCGTCCTACCGTCTCATATGAAATTCACTAAATAATCCAGGGGATTGACTGCCCCTGTTCTGTTGCTCGTTCGAATCTAGCCGAAACCTTGGCTTTTCACAATTGGGTCTTATCTGAAAACATGATATTTGTTTTCATATAGTTGAGAAACTGATATCCTGGTAGTTTTATCCCATCCCGTTAATTATAGTCAAAACCTCGCGTGAAAGTTTGCTGACTGAACAGTAACGTGGATTATCTAGCAGTGTACTGCTGACAGTGTTACAAATTCATTGTTGCTCACTCTGACCGTTTTTTTCATTAACCTGTTCATAGTTAAAATTCAGTTCACTATCTGCCGACAGCTACTTTATCTACAGATTTATAACCATAAACTTGTAACTTTCGATATGCACTGTCCAATGTTTACATCATATCTCCACAGTCTACAACAATACAGCTCGGTATATGGTTGAATAAAGTCAGTTTCACGACATGTAACACAAAACAGACTATTCCAAGAGGATTGTCATCAGGAGAGAAAATACTCGAGATTGAGGACGGTTACGTTTTAGTCACCTCTGAAGTTAAACAACGTACTTTCAAAGCAATGCATTATGATCGAACAATTATCAAACATTTAGGAACATCGGTCGTAAGTTATACATCAGAAATTAACTTATTTTGACGCAGTGCTGTGTGTCAAGTCTGTGTGAGCAGACTTGGTGTTGTATTTTCAGTGAAGCGCGGTCGACTAACACAACTGTCAACTGAAATAGGATAAAATGTAACGCCGCATTTGAAAGACATCCGCAAAATCATCTAAACCTGTCTCAAATGTGGGCAGCCTGGTACAAAAGAAAGTCCATTCATAACGATTACGGAAACAGGAGATAAAAGTATGTGACTATCACCGTAGTTATCATATGGGCCAGTATGCTTACTAAAAGAAACACCTGACCGATATGTCTTTCGCACTCGAACAACTGTCAAAAATAGTCAGCTATACACAGAAGAAGGTGGATAAGATGACAATTTTCGCTGGATGTTGTAGTGAGTTGCTGAACGTAACTCTCTTTCAGAACGCAACACAAGAACACTACGCACTGACTAACCAAGACTTAAGACACGATGTGCTAGTCAAGATGTCGTACGTTGTAGATTTGCAGTGCATTCATGTTAGGGCATGCTGTGTGATCAGTCAGTGAACTATATGCATGTTTAATAATCTCACTGCAATAGATAGTTTAGTCCACGATTACTGCATTGTTTCGTTTAAAGCTTACAGTTTAAAAAGTCTAACAACAAATTTTGAAGACAGAGCCCTTTTAACACTAACTGTCACGACACTTCGCGCGTTCTATAAACACGCGCGTGTGTCAACTGAATGGATGCACGCAACACACAATGAGTAGACGGATGCAACAGAAGGAACCATATGCGAACAAAATGAATAGGGATCACTTGGAATGAGTTGCAGCGATGTCGTTTCGACTCATTGCTTACTTACCAAGCCAGTCACAGAGTTGAAACGTACTGTAAAGAGGTAGAGATGGACGCATATGCTCAGCTGGTTTCTCCTCGATAATTTTCATCAAGCGTCACTCCATGTACCTGAATACCACAGGTATTTCAAACAAATTTTTGCCTAAAGATGGAGCCGGCTTTTGTATTTTTGCCGCTAAATCTGCGTTAACAATTTCCCAACCCGCAAGGTACCGTTATGGAACGTGCTAGACGATTCGGGTGGCAAGTGAACAATTAGTTCTCTTGACAGAATATGTTGCGCAAGTACTTCTACATTTGCAGATTACGTGGGTTAGGATATCAACATATTGACAATTTCTTCTAATAGACACTGGAGATGACCTTATGCGTGACATGACACGCAGGTGGACTGCGCATTACCCTCCGGAAACGGTGGCGGTTAGGTGTTGTAGCTGTTGATCTGAAAAGTGGATACCCAAAAGGGAACATTTTGTGTACGAAAGTTTGTTCGACATTGATGTGTTTTTCTAATGTTTCGTCTTTGAGTAATTGTGGTCTTTCGGTAAAATACACTGGACACTTATTTCTCTTCAACGTATAGGAGGGTAGTGCAATTTCCTATGTCATCCCGTCTTTTGTGGAAACATAGCTGACTTTGTTAGGTGAAATGTGTAAACCACTTTTCCTAAACGTCAAAGATCGAGTTTACTGACCCGTTCAAGTTAGTGTTCTATCGATTGTCTGTGAAATCGAACCATCCTTTACCTAGTGTATCCGAACGTTAAAAAAGGATTCCTCCGATCAGTTTTCTACCACCATGAGTCTGATGCTTGAGTGTACAGAGCTCATCGTAGCGAGCTGATGGTTTACAATAATTTTACACTCAAATGAAACCTGCTGTTTTGTTTGTTAAGCAGAATAACCGCGGCGATTCTGTCACATCCCCTGTAATTATGTTTAGCTTCCTCTGGACGCAATTATTACTCATTGTTTAATTTTGTTCAATCACACTCGAACGCACATCATTGTCTAATGTTACAGTCGTCCTGTGACGCGTGTATATTACACTGTGATGAAATTATTTATTAGATAAGCAGCTATGATTGATTCGCAACACAAATGACGAACAGAACCTTGGAAAGTGAAATCCAATCATTCAAAGAAGCATTGAGAAAGTTCACAAGTTATCTAATCAAGATTATGGTCGAAGTCGTTAGTCGGGACGTGAGGCTGCCTTCTATCTTGAGTTCTGCACTCGAACTATTTATGTGGTATGATTTCCACTGTACGTAAGGCGAATCGTCGGTGCTTCATTACTTTTTCATTTGAGCGGCATAATTTGTTTAGCTGAACAGTGCAAGAGCTTACATCTGCATTCTCCCATTCGGCATGATTATGTGAACTCACACTGGGCTGTTGATACGTTTACGCAGTCGGATTGACTGGATGTGATTTATCTTCAAAAACCAAACATACTTGCGAGATGTGCAATATAACGTCCGTCACCCGTGCAGTTCTTTAAGTACTATGACCCATCATTAACCAGAACACATCGGAAAGTAGACGTTCAATGTCAAAGCAGTGTATTCAAATGCATAACATCAACTATTATCAGTTCGATTTACCAGAGATTAGTTTGTGGGTACAATGAAAGGCTCACTGTTGCAGAAGGCGTTTTCCTGGAAACGGTCTAATCGCTGTGCCAACAGATGTTACAATGCTTCCAAGGCAAAATGCAGGCCATGTTTTGACCAGTCACTACACAATGAAAGAATTATACGTCCTTTTCTACTAACTGGATACACAATATAGCAATGCATTTTCCCATTCCATAGTATAATCAAAGTCTGAAATCATTGGTTTGCTGTGAGTTTAGTACAATCTGGCAAAATAATGGCTACGGATACCTGTGCATAAAATATGGTTAAAATGTTTATAAATAATATTCCATGAATTGATACTGTTGTGCAAAGCGTGGCTGTTTTTCACGCTTCTAGCACATTCAGTTTGTGTAAACTGGATGATCAACTTTGAGGTTATTTCCAGTGTTCATGGTAGACAAACCGCGCGTGATATCTGGTCAGGCTGGCTGACGAGTTGCGCAAATCTGACACAGATAACTGAAATTATCTGATCGTAAGACATTCGATAAATGATTGTAGAAGGATAACTAGTTCGTCATGAACATACCGATGATAAAACAAGCTTTGCCTAAAGTGGCTTTACATGATGGATCTACTTAGTAAATTGCAATCTTGAAATTAAGAGATGCAGGTTGCGAGATGACTCAATCACTTTGTACACTCTGTTCAAGTACACACACGTACGAGATTTTTACTGTGAGCACACTATGGTAAACACATTTTTTGACCAAAATTCGTTTAAACCTTGATTGTTGACAAATGTTACATTTGCACAGAATGCAGTCAGTGAATGAATCGTTTAACAAACTGAGTTTTGTTAGTTCATTGTTTGTACAGGGGATTTATTTCAACAGGAAATTGATAG
>JTDE01003410.1:45695-71952 GCA_014338405.1 Paragonimus skrjabini miyazakii | reverse complement strand
TGACGTGCTTTCTCTGTACTCTATTTTCCAGGGTCGATACTAATACACAAGGGTCAACGCGCTGAGTCCTTACTTTTCATTGTCGATTGGTTTTCGATAGTGGCAACAGACTGGGTATTAATCTGTTGGACCAGTTCCAACAGTAGCTCCATATTGGATTGCGGGGACTAAGTGCGTTTTGTTTTCATGTACGGTGTATTCGGTGAGGGAAGCGATGAAGTCGCGTTCTGAATATTGAGGGGGGGCTATTGACGCAGCGGTTAGGAAGTTAGGAGGATAGCAAAATGAAAAGTCACTGAACTTAATCGTTAGACAGGGCGGGTGGAATCTAACTTAGGCAATCAGCCCATACTGATCACAGCCACGGAGCCGGATACCGCATTAGCGTTTGCAGTCGCTCATATATTCAAAAGCCTTCATAAGAAGATAGTTAAATATATTTACGTATTTCTGTCCATGTTAACCAGGGAATAAAATTTGCTGGGTGTAAGGAAAGAAAGTTGGATGAGACGAAAAACCGTGGTCTGCAGCTTGTCAATACATTGAAGTTGTATAGTGACACAGCCGATAGTCCTACGGACAAATAACAGAAGCAAACATACAGACGGATAAGTGTGTAGCCTTGGCAACACGTTATAGGAGTGGCCACGAGAACTCTAGCTCCAGTTGACTGTCGCAAATGTGTCATTGAGGGGATATTCGAACATTTCAAATGGGTCAGTCGTGACCCGAATAAGACAAGGCATTCCACAGTGTGCACACCTCAAACGAAAAGAAGTTCCGTGTACATAATAGCATCTCAATCTTGAACTCAACTTTAAGAGGATGACTATTCAACCAATCATGGTTATCTGGAGGCTGTCCATTAGTGGGATGAAAAGATGTTTGTAAGATTTCCTAAGTTGGAGTGAGGTCTACCCTCACACATTTGTAGATAAATGAAAATTGACCCAATTGTGCCAGTTTTCCGGGATTATGGTACATCATAAGCTCTATGACTATCTTAGCAACACGCCTCTGGATACTCAATTATGAGCGACAGTTCTGTGGTCACATATGAGGGTCCATTATTCAGCATTCGTCAGAGTTAAAACATTAACACATTCTTTCTAAGAATCCAATGTTGCACGCTAACCATAGTTACTCACTTTACACATAAATCCTATTCGTCTATACAGGTGTTTCTGTGCTATTTTTCGCATGCAGATGCCCCCAGCCCGTAGTTGCCTAGGCAACAGTCAGTACATCGTTGAGAGTGGACGTGCGTGGTGATGCATTCAGAGGCGCTAACAGGCAGGTATTTAATTACGGACCATCGTGCAGGGGAGGTCAAATCATTTTGAACTGCAACCGCATCCTGCGGACACTGTATCTCAACACAGTGTTGTCATCCACGTAGAGCAGCACCAGTGACTTCGCGACGCTTGATAAGTCAAGAACGAGAGGAATGGTCAGAAAATGGCCCAGCATTGATCTTTGCAATACAACTCTATACAGTGAGAACCTGTATGATAACTCGGTGTTCACCTTTACGCCTGGTAGGGTAACTCTTGATCCATCCAAACAATTGTTCCAGGAGGCCATATTGGAGAAATTTATTGGCAAGGGGAAGTGGTAGACTGTCGAGGGCTTTACAGGTTACGCAAACTACACCAATTGGCTATCCTTTATCGACGACTCTGGCTCAAGTCACCAACAACCTAGTAAGTCTAACTCGCACAGACGTCCCAAACAAAACTCATACTGTGCTTTGCTGAGGAGCCCAACGTCAGTTAGAAAGAATTAGTCAGCAAGTCTACTGCTAAGTAGAAAGCAACTGAGATCAAAGCTGCGGGTTGATAGCTTGCTGCATTATCTTTGCGTCCACCTTTGAGGATCTCGATGACTAACTTCTTTACACGCATTCGGTAGTCAGAAGGCAACACACTTGGACTTTCAACTAGTCGTTTCAATTAGACAATGAAGACATTAGTCCCGAAACTAAGGTTTCGATTTGTTAAATCAAATCCTCTAACCCTTAAGAGTGTACATTTTGAGAATCGAAGGTGATAGTCACTCCACGTTTGAAACGACGGTTGTTAGTATACAATGTATTCCTGCTTACATTAAAAAAAAGCTCATTGCAAATATTAAAAGATAGCCAGACGATGTGTCAGTCACTCACAATGCTCGTGAACTGAGGGGCAAAACGTTCGTGCGGATAACGTGCATTTCTGATTACTCACATGTACTTCCAAGATTAAATTTTCTCATTTCGCTTTAAACTATGCTAACAGAGTTATGGTGCGAAGTCGTGCTGTTAGACGGTGCTCTACTGTGATGGATTCCAAGATATAATGAGAATTGAATAGTAGATGGCCGATTGGTGTTCTGTTGAACAAGCAAAGCCCATTCAAGTTACATGCAGCGTTTGTACGAAGTTGAACAGGGAAGGATGCACACTTTCCACATTGTTTGATACACATTAGCTTCAGCGCTCAGATCACTGAAATTTAACATCCTCAATACTGACTACCACTATTTCACAAGTGCTATAAATACAACTCACCTACACACTCGCAATCTGTAAGGTGTAGTGGCAGAGGGAAATGGGTAGAAGTTTATGTTCATTTTGTCAGCTCTTTCAGTTTTTCCATGAAATACTTTTAAATAAAAGATGTCTGTGTGGTATTGTCACTAGTTACTTTTCACATTGCACTTGACGGTATGAGAGCATACTTTAAGATCTTTTACACTCTACACACACCAATCAGTTGAAGAACTTATTCCAAAATAGAATCTTTCAGATACTACGTCCCTCATTTCCATGTACAGTAACGTCTTTTTCTTGCCCGTCTACTTCAGTCTCTTTCCTCTTTTCCTCCATGAAACATCTGCCACATCTTGTACAACAGTCTTTTGATTATCACAGCCGTGATAGCTTGCGATGATTCTCTCGGAAGTAAGAGGTCTCTGATTCATGTTAGTGAAGATTTCTTAGTTTACGGAGAAATTTCTTTTCATTTGAGCATACTCGAGTGACAACAGCAACACATTGTCGGTAACAAATCAGAGAGCATTTCATTCTACAGACTAAGAGTACCGAGGAAAACAACAATCATGAGTGTAATTACCGCATAATGCTACCATAGCCGTGAAGTGGACACAAAAAAAGGTCGAGAGAAAGTGACAATAGGGCAGCCGGACTTTGCGAGCCTGCTTAGGCGATTTTCGCGTCGCGTTGTTCACGGTGTCGTTGAATCCCACTTCTCGCAACGGGCTATGCAACGGCATTGCACTGTTCAAGTCCCATTGTTTTTGTAGGCATGTACGCTATTGAATCAACTTGCAGTGTTGTTTCAAGAAGGCTGGGACAGTACGCAACTAGTAAATGTGGGTTGTCTTGATCGATTCTGTGTAGGTTCGAGCAACTTGATTTCATCTGGTCCATATGTTACAATGTATCAAATGAAAGCAGATAACAGGTAGTGCAAAAGTTTGACATTTACCTTAAATAAATCGGTAACCACATAAAATCAAAGAAAATGGACGTCGCCGCTTTTGAGTACAAGCTGAAACCGTTAACCGACACAGTGATGTCAAACAAAAGACAATAATCAGACCTTCACGCAAAAGAAGCACCTTACCAGCATACTGCCGCCGAACTATTCTGATGATATCAACAGAAAGTGAAAGATATGGAGATATTACTTATTTGGTGCAGTAACAAACGTGCACTGTATCAGGATATCGTGAGTCCTACATGGAACACAACAGATTGTATCTTATGGGTGTATATTTGCAAACGGTTAACAGTAATTCACTGATGACACTAATGAATGCGTGAAATATACCGATCTGCAAAAACAGAGAATACTACTGGAAAAGCACGATACCGTGCATGCATGTGATGGACAACGTCTCCAGCAGAGAAATCACTATCCAGTAAGCAAAATGCCAAATTTTCCTACCTTAACCCAACATGATTTTTAAGTCCGTTTGACGGACGTCAAGCTTTGTGCAGGACAAGTCTGGTACAATGTTCTCCAATCGGGTATCATTCAGTGACAAATCGTGGTTTGACACTTAACACAGTTTGACAATGAGGTCACAAACGACACTAATCAAACATGCTTTCAGGTGAACTAAATTCGAAACCGCATATAGCAAATGCCGAATTCATCTCTCCGGGTGTATTGATTCGGGTAGGTGCAGTTGTAGACCATTCAAACTTTTCTGAACAGATAAAGAGAAAGTGTACACACAAAGCTCAATATCGGAAACAAACAGGAGGAAGAAAATGAAAAAGTCCCGGTCCAGAATACTAGTCTTCGAGTCCAACTGCTACGACAGTTTGCTTCTGAATGATGTGCAACAAGTGTTCCAGGAGTTGAACTCAACTAAAAGGTCACAATAGAGCGAGAGGTAGAACAGGTTAAACGGTTGACTTATTAACATTGTCCATGGGGTTTGTGGTTTTTTATATTCATTTACAGAACTGCAACATTTGTTCAAAAAACGAGCACTCTAGGGCGGGTTAATTCAATCGGTCTTGACGTCATCCGCTATAGAGAGGAGCACTGTAGTGGCGTCAGCTGATGGTGAAGTTGTGCATATAGCGGCATCTACTTTGAACGACTGCAGTTTCAGGCAAAGTTGACTATTCATTCATAAAAGCTCTCCGTTATCCGTTATAACCTTGTGGTCTAACTCCTGATAAGGAGTGTGCTTTCTGAATTGTAAACATCAGTCATCTGTAAATTCACTGTTACGTAACGGTGCAAGTCATCTTGGAATGTTCTGCATTTTGGAACAAAAACGTGCACTCCAAAGCAGAAAATACTAATCAAGATCTTGTGTGCCGCTTAAAGAAAGTTGAACAACAATACTGCTGTGTCAGCACAATATGCATCGACCAATTTTCACGCGGCACGATGTAACCTCCCAGAACTGATTATTTACATAAAGAGTTCATTAATTGGTCTGTGATAAAATGAACAGCTTCGAAAGATCGGACAACACCGACGAACACTACTTTTGATGTAAAATATATCCGTTAATTGAATATAAACCCTGAGAGGAGCTGATACATTCGAATAGTGCGTTAACACCAAATCGACATCGTTCGTCTGCTCACTTTCGCGTCTAAGCGACATCAAAACAGCAAATTGCTCACGCTCCAGAAATTAGGAAATACGCAAACCATTGGTGAACGTGCGTACGGCACTACCGTGCAAATTGAACAGAAACAATGTCTATACAACCTAGCTCAGAACGGAAAACGCTTAATCCTTCCTAACGTCTATTTCCGAGACCGCAGTGATTCGACAGAGTATTCTGGATGCCAAACTCTAGTCACGAACAGAAATCGGCTTGTTAACATGCAGAATTCTGTTATGTCTGTAAAGGGAAACAGTCACGTTTTTGCTAACAGTTGAGCGTCTTTCCACGTTAATGGCTTCTGCTTTCTACAATTCAAGCAGTGAGGACCAACAGATAAGTAAACACGCTGTCGGAAAATAAGAACCATGAATATCGACCACTCATTAGCCTAGTAATCACGACGAAACCGACAAATTTTACCATCAAATTCAAGGTTAAAACTTCATTAACCCAAAACTAGATAAAACAATTGGCGTCGCGATTGTGAACCGTCCACAGTACACATACATTATAGCGAAATCAAACCCAACAGTGTACTGTTTGGTGGAAAATAAGAGGCCGTGAGTCTTAGATAATTTAAGTGCATAGGCACAACAGGAAAGACAACACAAAAACCAAAACTTTTGTGATCCAAGGAGTCACAAGTTCACCGTTTACCGAAACCTCGAAGCCAGAGTGTCTTCATAAGATCCGTTTTGACAAAACATGACTGGTTTCTACGAAACAGACAAATAGCAAGCTGTTCGTCAAAATCCAGTTGTTTTTACTATAAATCCTAGCTATCCACAAGGACAGGCAATCGGAATGGTAGCAAAGCACCAAACGAGATTTGGGCATCCAAATCGCTAGCACGTTTACCCTTTCGTCCAATATCTCGCGGCCGCAAATAAAGCACGACGAACGCCTTATCGATCGAAGTCTGAGAACCCTAACCAGTGTCTAGAGGTGTTCGTTCCGTTACACTCAGCCATGATTGGCCTTTATTTGAAACAGTTTGTCCACATTTGGTCACCATATCTCGAACAAGATGGCGTCGTCCTCGAAAGAGTACAAAAGCTCGTCACACATATGGTATGAGGTCTAAGCTATCAAGACCGACTGAGATCACGGAATTTATTCACGCCTGAATGAGAGTAAAAGGGGATTTTATTGGTGCACAAAATCACCCACAACGCTGCCACAAGTTCTCTAACCTATTTGTTTGTGATGCGACAGGACAGTGGCTTAAGGAGCCACAGATTCACAATCGAGAAAACGATATCCAGATCGGTTGTTCGTTTTATTTTTTTCCACCAGCCAGGTAGTACGTAATAAGTTGCGACTTATTTATGCCGTCTACCTCAGACTCAAGGAGTTCGTAGATTGGTGTGGGTGTGAACAGAACTCACGGGAAACGTACGGAAACCCAGGCTGGCTCAAGGTTCTAGATAGCCTTAAAACTTCAGAGGGTAAGGTGGTATTGTTAATGTGTTTAGTGGTCGAGTGTCTTCGGCACCTGCACGGAGCTGAGATAAACACTGTAGAAAATCCATAAGTGACTGGATAACTATGAACTTCAGTATCCACCACCCGTTTAGTAGAATGTGTAGTCGGGGTAATAATGGGTACGCACACATGGTGAACGGCAACAACCACGGAACCGGTCATATGCTTCCAACTAATTTTGGTCACTAAGCGCATATTAATTATGCCACCGTAACTTGCAAAGTCAACATTTCTTGGGCACCTTGACTAGCGAGCAACAGGAAGGACCCATCGATCGTCTAGCGAAAGGGAGACTGATACAGACAGGATAGTCCGAATCTTAAATTTCGATTCTACTGTACATAAAAGCTGTTATAAAAGGGTGCCGGGAATACACATTAAGAATTGATTACAGGCAGAGCATTAAACCTCTCGTCCCTACAAACACCAGGATTCCTTCATCAGAATGCGAATCAAACTAACTTCCGTACAACTTTCCATTCTGGGAGTATTTGAGAGGGTTAACCATAGGAAAAACTACCCATCGGAGATATTTTTAAGAACACCTACAGAAACCATTAGTGCCACATTCAAACGCGCTTACAATGTAGCAAAACGTTACCTTTACGAAGCACAAGACTATTACTACTAACAACTAAAAGGCGAATATTTTCTCTACCGGCCGCTGAGTTAGTTTACTTGCAGCTGCGTGGCCACTTACATTAGCAGAACAAAAAGGAAGCCTGAAACCAGGGTCAGAGGGCACGTGACGAATTGGTTGAGATGCTCTGGCGCACGCGTTAGTGACACTCTTCGAGGATGAATTACCGCGTTCTATATCGCAAACCGCTCAGCTGCCACAGACCATGATAGGACTGCATCGCCCCTTGTGATCATGATGCACTCCATCATTCAGAAATTTTGAGGTATCCCGAAGCATACTGATCAACTGTCGGCCATGTGACTGTTTAAACGTGCCTGTTATGAATTGAATTGGGTGCTAAAGACTATCCAGATCGACGTGTACGTAAGCCATATTACAAAAGAGCTTATACTCGGTCTCACGCTAACCACACATTTCCGACCAATGATAGCGAGAAACTAACTTTCATCGTTATGAATCCCGATCGCATGATTCAGCTTGCAAATGACATGACATTTTCTCTTCTGGAATCAGATTCGTGCCCGGTATTAACAGACCGTAAAGCCGCTACTTTTCAGTAGATTTCGATTCAAGCCTGCCATGTTCTCTAGACTACTTGCATGTTGAGTGACGCCTGTTGGATAGAGTTCGCAAAAAGCACACCTTATGTCGGGCAAATAAGTATGCAGTGAGATGGTAATCGGATTGGCTGTTAAACAGTTTTCAATTAAAATGCAGCACAACAGTCTCGCAAGAAACATCCAAGAAACTGTCTACTCGTGTGCTTAAGCCAACTTATTCGTGCCGGAGGTGAGCCGTTAGTTTCCTATAAAAACCAATTATTATCCTTTAGATGGAGATGGGGGAAAAAGTCGGATTGGCCTGAGACCCTTTTATTCATATTCGTTCGCGAGCTGAGAGATTCCGTATATCTCGGACAGCTGAGAGAACGCCTGCAACCGATCTCCCGATCAGGGTGATTGCGATCCGGTTATCTTCGAAAAACAGTGGCTTACAGTTAGTTCGCTGAAGGACATCATTCGTTGTTTTCCCAGGGTGGTGCGTTGCATGAAAAGTCGTTTAATTCGCTGCACTGCCTAATTCGTAACTCGTCACTTCTGTCGATACTGTTATTAATGCTGTTGCTGCTACCACTACTACTATCATCGTTTATTTTGAAGAGCAATTTACACAGCTTCAGTCGAAGAAAGGGCAAGCGGTGACACCAAAATCAAGCAAGGAAAATTAAAGAAAATAGGGAAGTTCAAAACAGGCTGTTTGTTGAATGTAACGTGCTGCATGGTAAACAGCATACGGCCCTCCATGAGAGTAGCAAACGTTAATAATTTCAGTCGTCAAGGGGACAAGAATAAAGATCTTCACGTCACAGGGATGATATTACAGCCAAAGGTCATGTAACAGGAGGGAGAAGTGTGCTTAACAGTGGGACAGCTGTCAGGAGGTAGCAACAATCAACGCCAGGTTCTCCACATAAATGTATCATAGGTTTTCAAAGAACCCAGAACAGTCAGTAGGCATAAATCAATGACTGCGTAGGAGAGCAGTCCCAGACGGAGAACCGCATAACACGAACAGGGATACATGATACCATGGAGTGATCATGGGGGAATAAGAAACAGAATCCGTATCACTGCCCATAGTAGGAGAGTCGACTGAATGGCAATATTGCGAGAGTCGGTTCCGTACTTGACAACTTTGTCCATCCAGGCAAATTGGTTTTGGTAATCGTCCACTATATTATACATCCAGTACCACAGCGGCGCCATCACGAACCGTATAAACGTCGATTTGTTAAACGGGCTAGTCGTTGATATTCGTAACTCCTCGAAGACTGCGTAATCAAGATTGCGCAGCCTTTTCGTCAGGACCTTGGTCACGCGGTTGCGCCGAGTACAGCACACATCGTGGGTGATCCAGTACGATTGGAGAACATGGGCGGGGTTTTCTGGTTGGCCGCAGTTGCCACGACAAAGAAATGAATGATCACTCCAGCCACCTCGAGCATTCCCAACTCTAGTCCTCAGTGAACTGCATCGGGTCGGGATGACACAAATAAAAATCCCGGAGAAAATGCGGTCTGGAGTCAGCAGTCAACGACTGGAGAGCGAAACATTTCTTGAAGATCACGGTCGTCTAGCGTATTATAAAGCTCATCCATTCAGGCCGCGTGGGCATCCTCCTTGTTCGTCACTACCACACCGTGAACGCAAACCGGGATATTGATGTCCCTCATGATAGGGCCAAACGAATCACATTTGATTACTGATGAGTAGTAGGAGATTTTGATTTATATAGATTGAACACCACTCACAATTGATCGCAGCTGTCGCATTCTCACAGACTTTCCAGTCGGCCACTTTCGAAAAGAAGCACTAGACTCGAGTTTCGCTCTCATTAGAGCCCGCCAGTACTGCATATCCTCGCCACTGCCGGGACTAGAACAACAGCCACGCTGTTCATGAGGCAATCCTGTTTACCACTGCGCCACTGACCTCACATTAGGCACGACCGAATTATCATATGTGAACACTCAACCACTTTCGCTTGTGAGTAATGGTCAGGTTGCCCGACCGCCTCGAGGGGACACACAGTTAGTTTGTGAACTACAATCGATGACCCCTTGACTAGGACTTCCCTTTAAGTTGAAATCTCGAGTCTAATGCTTCTTTTCGAAAGGGGCCGATTGGAAAGTCTATGAGAATGCGACTACAGCGATCAATTGTAGGTGATGTTCAGTCTATATAAATCAAAGTCCCCTACAACTCATCAGTAATCAAATACCGCTAAACAAGTCAATGATTTCAGTCGGTAATTGATGAATGTTTTAACTTTCCAGATGAACGGGATACCAAGATAAATCACCGTGGTGGAGGCGCTTAATGAGTGGATAATGTCCGGACCAAAATTAATAGACCCATCGGCTATAGCTGTTGCATTTCCCTTATGGCCGCCAAAGGTGATGGAGTTTAATTTTTCCCATGTTGACCTTCAGTCCAGTGAGCTGCAGAGCACTAGCAGCAGCTGTAAGCTTCTCGAAGAGACGCGTCGAATTCTCGGTCAGGAGGATCAGATAGCCGGTGTCGGTGAAGCCGCTGACCAGTGTATCGTGGAACTGGTAGTCAAACTCCGGTCGAAATTGAGTCAGCAACTCATTCATTATCATGATGAACATCAACGTCGATAGTGGGCCACTCCGGCGAACACCACGCTGGGACCGGAGGACAAAACCTCCGAACATGACGAAAACGCATCGATAAGAATCAACAATGTAGTGTGTTTATAGTAAAGAGCGACTTATACTTCAGTCGAACAAAGGGCAAATGATGGTACTAAAAGCTAAACAACAAAGGTTTAAGAAAAACAGGGAAATTCAAAGCAAGTGTCTGTCAAATGTAGGGCGCCGTGTGGTCAACAAAACATTGAAAAATTAACAAGTCCTTCCATGAGAATAGCAAACGTTATTAACGATACATAAAATATCACCCCTATTCACCGTCTAAAATGGTCAGTGGCATACTCGTAAGTTGTTTGTGACCAGTCAGTGAAGGGTACGACAGGAGAGAATGACTGGGAAGTGACTCAATCTGCCGGGGGTGTAACTGATGAAGAAAGGTTTAGAAGAGACCTAATTGAGAAGAATCTGGACTTCGGCTGGATTCGAACAAGTGACAGAAACAACGTGCCCAAACGCGGCAAATGCTTTACCAGCTGAGCTACGAAGCCACGCCGGAAGCTCAGAAATTCCATATTTGGGCCTAGTTACTCATTCAACCAACTGTGTCATATGAAATCCACCAAATAATCCAGCTGACTGATTGCCCAAGCACGATTTCTCGATCAGTTCACGCTGGAATCCACCAACGCCACCGAGCATTTGCCGCGTTTTGGGTATGTTGTTCCTGTCGCTGGTTCGAATCCAGCAGAAATCTGTTCTTTTCTAAATTATCAAATCTGCCAAACAACTTCAGTAATGATGAAGAAGGATATTTGATAGCTTATTCGGCAATACACCAGATATTGAAATATCGAGTACAACCCCCATTTGATACAAATAACCCTCCTTCCTTCCTTCTTTCCTAACATGGAGGCACAACTCTTGTGCGCACAGAATTCCTATGAATACACAACTGTTTTATTGATGAACAACTACCGGAAAGTGCTGCCATTTATTCATTCGTTCAGTCACAACGACCATGAGCTTGATCAAAAGATACTGTGACTTGGGTCACCGCTCAAGGTAACAGTGACTTGCAACAATCGAAGAGGGAAACTTACTGAAAAAGGATAGAAAGTGATGAAACACGCCTAAGCGGAAGAAATAAATGGAATGAATGCAGATACGCTACTGAGTGCCACACAATATAATTTCAAGTGGTTGTAATAAATAACACACGAGTGGGAATGTTCCAGTCATGCGGCAGCACTTTGCGCTTTGAAAGTGCGAAACGCATTCCATACAAATTAACCCGATCATCTACTACGCTCAACATATTCAACGCTGAAGGGCTAAACAAGACGATGTCAAACACATTCCACATCCGTCAACCTAGCGGCAGAAAGAAACTCAACACTTAGCCCGCTGTATTTCTCGTAAAGTTGAACAGGAAGGGAGAGACCAGATACCCGTGGTGACCAATACTAGAAGTGATGAACGCCCGGGAAAGTTGTTCATAAGCCCTCCTACTGACTGCAGTGTGAGCAAACAGTCATCTTTATGGATTCATGGATTTCTCTGGAACTCCCTTGAGAAGGCAGTTCCACAAGACGCTACGAACAACTGAATCGAAAGCAGGCTTTAGGTCTAAAATCACCACGACTGTCGGCTGATTGTAGGTGTGTCGATGTTTCAAAGGTAAAAACGTGATCAATGCACCCCTCGATCGGAGTGGAATCCTGTCTGTTCTTTACGTATCTGACCTTCTACGGGCTTAGTGAGCTGACGTAGCTTAAGACGGGTGAGTAACTTGGACGCAACAGACACTAGATTGACGCCTCCGTGGCTGTCATAGACTTCGGACCTTCTTTGTGAAAACGAGAATTACCATTGATAAACACCAATAGTCATGAGGTACCTCTTCAATTTCCCAAATCGTCTGGAGGAGCCCCATCAGTTCTGTTATCAACTGCTCCCCACCATTCAGGAAAACAGGAGAGAGATCTGGCACCGGAGGCTTGTTATGTTTCAGTAACTTGAGCCCCAGGGCCACTTCAGCTTTCGATGGAGGACTGTCTGGAACGCAATAACTGACCATTCGTGTCTCATCTACATGGCCTGGTTGAGATCAGCTGAACTGTTCCTCACAAAGTTCAGCTCACCCCCCAAGTCGGCGTGACTGGTTGGTGATAAGTAAATCAGCTTTTCTACACATGGTCGCACACCAACTCGACGGCCAGTAAAAACACGCGTCATGGAAAACAGCTTTCTATTAATACCAGATAAAAAGGTTCGTTCCATCTCCTTCGACTGTTCGACTAAGTGGTGCCCATGGTCTTTTCGCAAGCCTTTGGTTGGCTTGCGTTTAAGTGCTCGACAGTCGACGTCATATTCAGAGCCAGACGGAATCGAGTGACGCTTGTTCAGAAGGCTTAACGACGTGACAGGGACCAAGTTCTGTCGTAACTGCACAGCACTCTCGGAACACACCTCCTCACAGCAAGTTTTAGTGGCTGATGCGATTTGTTTCCAGTGTTCTTTAGGTCCTTGCAACTGAGTCACACCAGTTGATTTGTTCACGAACGCTTCCTCATAAGCGTTCTTCACACTCTCTTCGCTGGAATGCCATCTAATCATCTTGTGTTCACGAGTATACGACCTTGGGGGAAATGACAAAACAAATCTGGCACGTACAGTGACATGATCCGAGTCCAGGTGGTTGTTCCAAAGTGCACGACAGTATTTGACAGAGTGGCGCCACCTGTAACTGACTACTATATGATCCAGTTGCGTTAGTCGCTAAGAAACACAGGGAGGTCTTCATGTAACACAATGCCTCTTCCTGTGTTAGAACGCGGTACCCGAAATATAGAAACCGTGATGCTCAGAGCCGCAGCAGCCCTTCACAACAGAGTGCGTCGTGCTCAGACACCACACGTACATCCCAGCCGCATCTGCCCTGGAGGACGATCAGGTCGAGCACTAAAATCGCCAGCTAGTATGATGACATCAAAATTCATAGCGTAGCGAACAAGTTCAGGAGACCGAAGAAGGTGTCAAAGAACGCATCTTTGGTAGCAACTGTACAACTAGAACGTGCGGCGACATGATGAACAAACAACGATTTCGCACTGACAGACGTCCACTGATGTATTGAGTCTGACAGCGCACAAGCGACTACTCACTGGGATCCGATTGAACATACGTTGCTCTGCCCTGGGACTCAGCGATTACTACTCAATCTTGACCATGAGGTTCAGCTTCCGTGTGACCAAAGACCTTGACAGAAAAGCGTTTGGATCGATAGTTATCTGAAGGTGCTAGAGTCGTAGACTTGCGTCTCCAATATGCAGCACACATCAAGTCCCAGACTGAACAGAGTAATTGCCAGAGCAGCTCGCTGACCAGCTTGTCGGTGAGTGCAGATATCGAAGGCACCGATGTTTACTAGTTGTCTTGGTTTTAGAAAAGTTATCACCCAAGGGCACAGAGAAGGTAGAAAACTTGGGAAACAAAACAGGAGAAAATCGTAACTGGCGAATAATGCCGCTGTCGGGAGAACGGTAGCCTCTGATACTTCCTGGTAGTTTATGCTATCGAAGGGAATTGGCTTGAGGAACCCCACCTCGGGTCTCTGACCCGAGGAACAACAGGATACAAGGTTTTCTCAGAGGAACCTACTCGGAGCCAACGGTTTAAGAATCTGATTCACTTGGCAGTGAGAAGCTTGCCTAGCACGAGGGCGCAGTCAACAAGACATTAACGTATGAGTCTGAGCACTGCCGCGCGCAGTGGATGTATTCAGTTATATCAGGCGTTTGAGTGATACGGGACGTTTTTCGACCGTATTGGATAACACGCCGGCGGTCACGGTCAATCGTTGGGCGACTGGAGTGCTCTTTGTTTTACGGGCACCTTTTATAACCCCCTTTTCCCGTACGCCGAAGACAGCAATGCTGCCATTGTGAAAATAATTTTGCTGTATACACATACGTATGCACTCCTACGCGATCAGTAGTGCGAAATACAACCCTATGAGTGCATCTGCTTTTCGTCTGACTGTCTCCCCTTTGCCTTTTCTGGCAAGGTTACACCTGGTAAGACCGGAGTTCTAGTCAGCATATACTTTCGGATCACAAGCCTGCACAATCCTGACTGCCCAATCAAGGTAGCAGAATAGGTCAGGATTTGCAGAATAAATCAAGGTAACAGAATAATTCAAACAACTAGTAGGGCTACAAGTAGGAGTAAAGCACCATCAACGAAACAGCCTTTTTGTGACTTCCACTGCGGCGCGTCACTAACTGCACTTACTTCACAAACAACTCGGCTAAACACCGGAAACGACCAAGTCGCCGGTTCCGAGCAGCCGCCAACTTGCCTAAAGCCTTCATACCCTGTGGGTCGTGAAAGTCCTGGTCCAGGAGACGGATCTGGTCCACAAGGGCCACCCCTTAAGTGAACGAATTCACTTTTATACACGGAGGTTGTCGGCCGCCTACTTTACGAGTAACGCTAACCGCCTATGGTATCGATAAAAAGTGCACGGTGTGGCAGGCGACCAGCTCACACCCGTAGTATACAGGTCAAACTATACGAAATGCGGATACCCAATGATTAGACATAGGAACTAGCTTGGCGTTCACTGTCAGATATCACTTTCGTAACCTTATCGAAACCTATCAGTTGGTGCCAACCGATGCGAATGATCGAGACATCGACGGTTAAACACCTTTACTATGAACAGTCACGTTTCGCAGCCGTGAAGCAATACAACCTTTACAATCACTTTATGTAGGTGATCTCTGGGCTCCAGAGAGACCCTCCGTCATCAAAGATAACTAAAATAAGCGAACACAACTCTAGTCCCGGAGATGCGAGTTCCAACTTTATTCTCTATACGCTGACGCTGTTGATGAAACTTCCTAAGTACAGGAACCGATCAACAACCTCCGCATCCTCATCATCCAACATTAAATGAGCGTAATCACAAGTCTCACAGAAACACTTCGAAGCTGCAAAGTGCACTCTGAGGTATTCGGCAGAGGGTGAAACAGTGTTTAGCATTGTCTGTACTGCTTGAAGCTTATCAAACGCCGTCACCAGCATATTCAAAGTCAATCAGTCATGATCTAAGTTGGGCGTCCACGTCGATATTTTGTAAAAGTCATTGACGACTTGCAGTACGTCCATGACAATATTAAACAAACTGGAGAAAACGGACAGTTTTGGTGTTGGAGCTCTGTGACAGTTCGGCACAGACCACTAACTGAGTTGAAATGTAGAAATGAACGTTCACATGCATGCTCGGTATACCCTTGCGTTTGGGCTATCTTAGGAGTTTATGTTGATTGGGTGCATCGAACGCACCCTCATAACCCAGAGAAACACTTTTTGGTTAGTGGTACGTACGACGCTGCTTCCAAATTTGCTGAGGGATTCAAATTTGGCCAGTGCTTCTTTGGAATCCCGAAGGATCTTCAGAGTTTGAGTTCAGCAGCCATTGAGATCTTTGGAATTAGAACTGCCAAGCGTGCACTATAGGTTAATTCGATACTTACGCTTTACCGCCAGCTTGGCCAGTTTCTTTGCAGATAGCTGTCAGTGGGGTCGCTGCTCAGCGGAAGTAAAAACTAAACGATAACATGCTGACGTATGGTCTGAATTCAAGTAAGTGCTCTAATAAGAACGGCAGACTTGAATGGAACCACGTCGTCCACAAATAACACCTGTGTGGTCTATCTGGTGTTAGATCCAATTCGAAGATAAATAAAACTAGTGCTGGTTGAAAATAGCCTGTGTTCGGCGCAGAGCTACAACAGCTGTTCACCATTATCCAAATGATGCGACACCAGCCTATGGAAGCTTCGGCCTCACCAAGGCGGCCGATGTAAACGTCGTATCTCCGGCCAAATTAACAATACTAGAACTGTGTCGACCTGAGAAGCTAGATCCGAAAAAGAGACGTCCTCGACGTCGTCGTCAACGCAGTGAGGTAACAAAGGAACGATTTGATGTTTACAGCCTCAACAGAACATGTCACGTGGACAATACTAAGTCTACTGCTAACGGGAATCCAGTCTACCAATTCACCTGCGGTCGTTGTGATGACCACTAAACCAAATCCATCCTGACCGGCAATGCTGGTCGAGAAGTCACTCGGGGCGTATAACGAACGAGTAGATAGAACGGGTGTTACCGGTCCGATTACTATCCTGGATTCCAATCACTGAAACGTAGCAGGTAGTGGCTTTCAAAGAGTTCAACGTTTGTGTAAGAGCGGCCTACCGATTAATCTGGCTAGCAATAGGATGACATTAGCCCGAGCAATAAACGATGGGAAACGAGTGGTGGGGATTAGCGTGACAGTGACAACCTGATCAGCTATATCTGCTGAGGGATCCGCAGGATAATAACTAGAAATGGGCTTTCTGGAGGGGTTTGAAAGCCATACTGGAGGATACAGAAGGGGGAAGGCCAGCTGTAGGACGTCTTCACCTATCCACCCTACTGCACTCAGCAGATTGGGTGACCTGGCTTATACTGCGAGGCCGCCGCAGCAGCATAGGGTGAGTGGCGCAAACATTCACGGCTGCAGGTGAACTGGGAAATTGCCATAATGTCCGGATCTAGGCAAGGGAACACTTAGGGTGCTCAACCAAGGCGTTTGACTTCTGAGCCAAACCGCAAGGCAGCAGGAGGATGATGGGGTAGCAAATTTAGCATTGCTTTTCCTGGAAAAAGCGTCGACCTTCTTTTCGCCCCCAATATTTAAACTGTAGCTCATCGGATGCTTGTCTATTGGCTTGCTCAGCGGGAATGACTATCTCTATGACCTTGCTCAGAACGGCTGAAACAAGTCGACACGAGCGACGTGTTCCATTTCTTTTCACGACCTTACTGACACCACATCGACCGCCAACGAAGCCAGTAATTGGGGAGAATGACAGTCAGATTCATAAAAATTTACCTTTCAATTATTTATGCAAAATTTTCAACGGTTTGGGCTTAAGTTCTCGAGATTTTTAACAGCGCAATCAGGAAACGTCTGTTTGAAATCTATTCTGTCTAAACACCACGAATGCTTCGAAACACATACGCGAGGAACTTTTACGGCTGCTGTGAATTCTCCTAGATTACGTTGTTTTTTTCACTTCATTTAACCCGCGTAGTTTATCCGTCAGTGCAGCGCGATATGCATTCATTATAGCTCCTCCGTTCGAATAACACTTCATTTATATACATGACAGCAGAGTAAATTACATGAAACAAATACGATTCACATCCAAGTGATTACGCTAGAATATACGACGCACCCTAATAAAGTGACAACTCCTGCATCTGACTGCAATGCAACTGGCTGGTGTCCAGGGCTTAACTGCACAGCAACCCCTCTAAACAATTGTTTCATTTTGTACAGAAATCCCGTGTTCGAGAAACGTAAAAGTTACAGGAAATCTACACCTGTGGCATATTTCCGTTGATCAAAATATTGTGTGGATGCATGACTCACCATCCAACCACTTCCCTCCCAGGGCAAGATAAGCAATCTGAATCGAAAACGTTTGATAATACAGTTTTACAAAATGGTATAGTACAGAGGTCGAAAAATAGCATTGTGGAACGTCTTCCTGGTAGCAGCTGAATTTTTCCATTGCAGTGTATGTTAAAATAGTGAGCATGTTTTTTTAAACTGCGTGATACTTCACCGGACCGACTAAGTGCACAAACCACTCAGCATCATCGGAATAAAAACATCACACAAATTACACCACTATTCACTGGATACTATTTCAATATCACCGGGTCCCCGGTAAAGAGATATATAGGTAGATAATAAATTACAGGTTGACAAACATAAATTAATCTCTCTCTCATATACACACTCCGAAACATGCAACATTTCTTGCTACATTACCTAGATGACGCATCTGTCAAATGCGCCAGTGACCACCAGTTTTTTCGGGCTGGAAAAATATGACCGGTCACATGTCTGACGACAGGAAAAGCGGAGGGCGAAACAGCATTGCTAATTAGCGGCAGTTGACAGTCACAAACTGTGGAATACTAACACCTGGTAGTAACGCGTCTATCATGCCAGGGAAGAGGGTTGAATTGAAGAACCCCATCCGAAGTATCTGACTAAACGCGGAGCAGAAGAGATTTGCTTTGGGGGACCCCATCCAAGACAAATGACTGAAGCTTGTCACTCACTTGGTGGCGAAGGATTAGCCTAGTTTCAACAAACTGACTGATTTGGTTACTACTCACAGCAGTCAAAGCCGTATAGGCTTCGAAACAAGCGTCATCAACCACAACAGATCAAGGGTTGATACTGATTCTTAACCATGAGTAAATAAAAAGCAAGCTTCAGATTAGGAGTAAAATAATTGGGAGTCATAGAGAATAATAAAATGCACGATGACCCTAAGGTTAAACTCAAACAGTCAGCATCGAAGCGGCTATAACGTGCAAACAACCTATTTGTAAGTGATCGTATATGCGTGAGCTTTACTAAGACGTTGAATGCCCCATAAACTAATCGCACTTACGTTACGGGGAACTCTGCAAAATCGCAACACTTGCCAATGAATCCAATTAGTCAACCTATGTCTTGACATGTCCAGGATTTGGCACAACGAGACACAATGGGCCCAGTTTGAGAGGCAATCTCGATCTGAAGTGACTAACCCACTGGCGACTAACTGCTTACATTTCTACATGGTAAATCACCGTGTTTACCTCGAATGAACCCCGGGAGGTGTCAGCAGTATTCAGGGAGAGGATTCGCCGGCAGGACAAGCATCAGTAAAGACTAGGCCAAATAACCCACGTTACCCTACCAATTGTCGACAAACTGGTCTCGTCACCGCTTACCCGTTGATACTATTCGATGCGAGCAACTAAGCGCACGCATTGGTGGTAAATGACCATCTGTAAGTACTCTTTTAGATTTAGAAAAAAGCTTCTATCGTCAGAGATGATCCAGATTAACAAACTTCGACACGCCCGTTCTACAGAGAGCATGCAGACCACGCAGAATCGGCTAAATGAAGTGACTAGTCTGTATGACATGCAATTAGCACTTTCAAATTGTCGTTTTTACAAGAATGGGGTGGCATTTACCGTCTTTGTTACTGGTAGCAAACCGCTATGGATCGATCAGTTCACCTACATTGGTAGTGCGATCTCCGCTTATGGTACTGCTCCACAAAGACAACGGAAACACGTAGTGCACTCGCTCATCTACGTCACTTGTGGAGTCGTAAAGATATCCATTTGTCGATTAAAAGCAGAGTTTATAATGCGTGTGTTTTGCTGCATAGATCAGAGACCAGGTTCACTCGTGCAGAAGATGTATACGGACTTTCTGTATTTGACCATCATCATCCCTGACAGTTAGAGTGTATCAAACGGGCTAATGTTGTGAGAAGCACGTGCCGCGCATTGTTCAGTGTGGCTGCTGATGGTAGGAAGAAGCCGCAAAGTGGCCAAGCGATGACGTGATCATGGACTATGAAAGCCTTGACCGTCTCGCTGAGCAAGGTTGGTGAACACCCTCTACATGGTCGAAGAGTTCACGACCTTCCACACCGCTGGATAAAAACACCGACATGGGATCGCGTTGCAGTCAGCGGTAAACCTGTATTTGCGTACTCTTCGGCTTTTCTGGTTCGCGGGGCTCGGCTGTTTTGCTTACTAATTTCCTTTCCCTACCTTTTCTTCGTTATACATTCTTATTTACTTCTTCACAAGTTCGTGAACTATGGTCAGGACCAACAGCAACGAGGCGTTATACCCATAGGCACGGCTCTAGACTGAAAATGATATCATTATCTTACCACCACTGACAAAGCGTTCCAAACACCCGAATTGGTCAACAACCTCCATTACGTCGTTACTGAATACAAGAGCTGAATAATTCAGTCTAGCAGCCGTACCCTACGTTCTGAAGCTGCAAAGCCCGACACCGATATGCTTGGCAGAAGCCGGCACATAGTCTGACGTTGCTCAGCGTAATCAAGATCGGTCAGCCATTAAACCTCGAATTCACTGTAGCCAAACCGCACACTTGGGTGACACTGTCCCGTTAGATTGTAATGGTACCGGTAGGACTTCAACGTGAATTTCAAAGGCATCAGTTCCCTCATAAGTATGTGCGTTCAGTTATGCTCTATGATTCAAAAACGTAATCTGTTTGCGGCAAACTTACTGCTTGCCCATTGCTGTCTCCGACAGCTAGCTCACACCAAGTGGGATGATTATGTGAGCAATATTACTGTTCGCCAGCGCGTATTCCGGAACTCTCAGGATGCGCGATGAATCGACCAACTAACTACGTTACGTGACCTACGATAGTTGGGTGATGTACTCACCCAACTGAGCGTCTATCGGACCGGGAGTCATACCGAGGTCACCAACGGTTAGTTAGAAACGCGTGATGATCACGCAAAAACACATTAGGCAGCCGTCGCCTATCTGGTTGAAATCCTCGTGATTACTCGCATCGCCGGTTAGAAACGCCATCCGAGATGGTAGTACTCCACAGACAATGGTGTACCTGTCTTCAAACCACTTCCAGTTCTTTCAGTTAGTTTTCCTTTATCAATTTCCAACTTTTTAAAAAAACATCCCCCACGATATTCTACTTCACCGTTGAGGAGAACGGCAGCCAGAGCCGCGGTACTTGCCGGTCAGGTTCCAAGCTGTTGTGAAGGAAAGAGCGAGGTCTGCACCAGCATTCTGAGTGCCGGAGGCATTACATTAGTCCGTTTGTGGAAAAACAGGATAGTGAAAGCGGACGACTCAGCCAAATACCGCCCTTGGTCTCAAATATGCAAAACAGTTTCTGAATGCAACTGGTAGGTGACACCATCACTACCATCATGCACAGCAATAGATCAGTGGTTCACACTGACGACTGACTACCACAAAACCATGAAGGAAAAGCAAGCCACGTATAGGCAGAGAAAAGGGGAGGGGGAGAATGAGAGAAGGGACCATGACAACGTAAAAAAGCGGCGTCTACATTCAAATTCGAAGTGCCTATTCCTTGAAAACAACCGAGCTGTAAGTGAAACTGTGGCGTCATCTGTAAGACAGCTTCTTTACGGCGTTCACTGCCCCGCGACATTAAGTGCACTTACTTCACGGACAAACAACATTCATGCCACTGAGCTCTATTAGGCGCCATCTCATCTCCAATCACAGACTCCGTGAGTCGCAAGGGCCTCAGCCCGGTCAATCCTTTCGTGAACGATTTCATCTCCCTACGCCAGATCATCATCTGTTCACCTCGAACCTTACGCCAATCACCCACAGCGTCGGAAAACAGTGCTCGGTGTGGCAGACTAGCTGGCATCCTTAGTACATGACCTAACCTTCTAAGTCTGTGCAAACGTAAGGAGCGAACAAAAGAACTCGTTTGATAATCTTTGCCGAATACCTGTCTCCCAACCTCTTCGTTGCTTACCAGCTATTGCCATCCGATACGGGCGATTGAACATAGAAAACGATGGTCAAATACCTGGAGACCGTTCACGTCTTCTATCCTGAGCGGCCATATTTCACTGCCGTAAAGTAACACATCCCTCACTGTCGCCTTAGATACGCAACCTTAAGCACCAGACACTTCACTGTCAACAGAGGTGACCCAGATTGGTGAGCACCTCCCTAGCTTTAGAGACACGCGCTTCCATTTCATTCCCTACACTTCTGCCGCTACCGCTGATGCAGCTTCCCGAGTGAACAAACCGGCCAACAACCCTAATGACTTCATTATTACCATTAAATCTACGTAATCGTAGCAATTTTGCAGAATTATTTGGCATTTTGAGGTTGCAAAGCGCATTCCGAAGTACTTCGTAGAACGCTAAATAGCATCTAGCATTGTCCGTGCTGCTTGGAAAGTGTCAAACAGCAACACCTTGTCATCAGCATAATCAACATCAGTCAGTCTTCCATCAGGTAGGAGGTCCACACTTGCATCTTGTGACTGCCGGAGACAATCCTATTATATCATTCAGCACAAAATTAAACAAAAATGATGAAAGGGGTAGTCTTGACGTACGTCGCTCGTGGTGCTGAAACTATCACCGTAAACTCTACCCTGAACTGAAGTATGGGAACAGAGCGCCGACAGTATGTTTACATACTTGATACCAGCGTTTAAGCGACTCTAAAAGTGCAGACCGATCCACCGAATGGAACGCATCTTTATAGTCGAGGAATACGGTCATTGTTGGCAGGCGGTACACATGACGCTGCTCCAAAATTTGACTGAGTAAAAATGTGATCTGTACATACCAGCCCAGGGTGAAACCCTGCCTTTCCTCCCTAATGCTTGTCTCCCGAGCTGTAGTAAGTCGACGAAGTATAACGGATGTCAGAACCCTAGAAATGACTGAGGCTGAACTAATTCCCATATAATTTTCACAAGAGCCCCTAGTACTCTTCTTGAATATGGGAACTATTATCGAGTGACCCCACCAGGCAAAAGGGCTACTGATCCAGCGGATACCGCGGCGGCACTTTTCAGAGAAGGTGGGGAGGCGTTAACAAAGGTTTTGTCCTGGGTGCTTCAACTTATGTGGACGATGGGTAGGTGACAGTGGACTGGCATAATCGCTGCATTTACAGAACTTTGAACCAGCCCTAGTTTGATTCCAAACATGGGGGCTCACATCCACGTAGTCCAGCACAAGCAAATGTCAGTGAGATAAGGTACACTTTAATCCGACGGGATATCGAGATGCAGAAACCGTCACACCGAGCCCAGGCATTCTATTCGTGAATAGCATCGAGGGTTCTCCAAACTATGTAGGTCGTACGGAGATAATATTAAACTCCTGAAACCTAGTCTGATAATCAAAAATCGACACTATATGGAAAATCGAAAGACAATTCTACACCCAATTTTGCACAAGCAAACGACAACCGTACTGGTGGTGAAACGCATTCACCGTAGGTCGGACAACTACACAGATCGGTATGTCACACCGCAACAAACAGTGGGCTCCATACGAAAAGGGTGAAATCACAGCTTCGATTAATTAAGACGAACGGAGAAGGATAACCGCGACCAATGGAGCGTCCGTACAAACAAGGTGCTCACAACTAAAAGTACGTCAATTAGCCGGTTTTTGGAAGGTACCCACGGTAATAATAACGGCCAGTAATTGTAGAAGTTACATACAAACCGTTAACGTACGCTCTAGTAGTAATAACCGCTAACGAAGCTAGTGCCACCTAGCATGCGGATCTAAGGTAACGCAGTTAGAACGTTCAGCCCCACCATACTTGGGCGGCAAGCAGCACTTGTCGGGTTGCGTCGAGTAAATCCCACAGCACTAGAATCCGAAAAACATTCCGTCTTCGTTGTGATTTGGTGAAGCGCGAGTTTTCAGGATATTTCACAGCACACTAAAAAACCAGCAAACTTTTAAACAGTGCCTTTAACAAGATAATCTAATACAAACTGAACGATCGAGGACTTAGCAACCATTAATCTTACAGCTGGAATCCGGAGAAATATCGCAAATGGTCCCGCTGGAATCACCTTGCTCGACTAACAAGCAAAATTAGCCGACGGCTTTTCAACCAAACGTCACGTTGTCATCCGCACCTGTTGCAACGAGGTAGGACGCTAAGAGCTTACAGGTGCAAGGTAATGGGCACTGAACTAAAATAATCCCAATACCAATAGCAACTTACAAGTCAGCTGCAGAAAAAACTCCGATTCAACTAACTTTCAAAAGCCGAAATATGGTACTCAGCGATGGCAAATGTCAATTCAACGCACAAACACCAATCATCTTTCAACAGACAGCTTACCGCCTGGATTCCCATAACGTTAGTTACTGTCAGAATTTAGTGATGGACTTTCAAGTCCCTTTAATTGTTTGATGCAAACAGCACAGCGAAGTCCGTGGGTACAAGGAGGCAGCACAAACACCTTAACGGAGTAGACGAACACTAATTTGAGGCTGACGATTGCGGCTGTCTTGTAGAACTCATGTACGGAAGCAGTGTTGAAAAGACGCTGCACAATCCAAGAACATCATGAATGACGCGTGTTGGTAAAAGAAGTCGAACCGATCGGCCAGAAGTTGTATTTAGTACATCACCAAACTAATCGAACAAACCGAATCCCATATCATCATCAGATTCAGACTCTTTTTCCTCTTTCTTAGGCGCTTCCTTTTTCGCAGGCTCCGTTGGTGCAGCAGGGGCCGCCGCAGCGGCTGCAGCAACAGCAGTAGTAGCAGCGGGAGCACCGCCTCCCATAGGAACGGAAGCCATTTTACTGTGACCTTCTGCAATCAATTTCGTCACATCTTTTCCGGATAGCTCATCTAGAAGCTGCAAAATATCAGAGCGGTGCGTGAAACAAACCTGCTTCAAACGGGCTGAATCATGTTCAATTCCAACTGAGGAAAGAACATTTTCGATGTCTGTTGCTGTTGGTCGTTCCTTTCCGCCAAGCTGGCACAGCATATACGCAGCCAAATAACGCATGTCCAGCCACACGAACTTTTTTGAAAAGCGCTCAGAGTGATGTGAATAGTAGAGTAAAACAAAAATATCACGATTCTCCATCAAAGAGTGAATAGCCATTCAATCAACCTTTGTAGTTCATTGTTCATGATTATAGTTCTTCTGTTCTAATTTCAGTTTCAAGTACAGATTTTGTGGGTAATATTTAGCCGGCGATGTCCTGATGCATAACAATTCACGGAGACCTGGCTTACAGGTGACATTAGTGACGGTGAACTGAATGCCCCTGGGTATTCAGTTTACCGAGCCGACTCCGCCCGAGGGAAAATGGGAGGTTCTGCGGTTTTCCTTCACCAGCATCTCCCAACACCCACAGTCATCAGTGGATTTCTCTCCTTTAATAAATGTGATGCTCTGTGGCTTCGATTGGCTTTGCCTGGCCCAGACTCACTCCTAGTGGGGGTCATTTACCGTTCTCCCTCATCGGACGATGATACTCTTCTTATGAACCTAGACAACTTCCTAGGATTACAACACTTTACTCATCTGCTTATTATGGGCGAATTCAATGTTCCGAAGATAGACTGGACATCAGTTTCTCACCAGGAATGTGAAGGCGAATTCTCGACCTCCTTATGGACGCTGGTACGCCGGAAAGCGTGGACACAGCATGTCAACGCCCCGACACAGCATCGTCCTGGTCAGATTCCCTCTTTGCTCGACTTGGTCACTACTAACGAGAGCCATCTGGTAGACAGTCACCATCAAGCCGCCACTTGGATACAGCTATCACTCTCTGCTCATCTTTGATCTTATCTGTTACTGGTTACAACAACCAGTAAAGAAGTCCACACTCCGAAATTTTAATCAAGCTGATTTTAACGGCCTGAGGAGCTACCTAGGTTCATTACTTCTTGATTATGGCTCCGTGGACCAGAACTACTGCACACTTCAAAGCGCAATCGAGAAAGCAGACGACTAATTTGTGCCGCGCCAGCTGTGCACTTTCTCTTATCGTCCAACTCTTCCGCGCAGAATACGCCGTCTCCTCGATGACCATTCCCTTTCATTCGCAAAGCATAACCGTACGGGAAATTTGGAGGACCTAAGCGCATTCCACACTGTTCAAAATAGGTTTAGACGGGAAATCCGTGAGCACACCAAACCCGTACAAGAAAAGGTCCTCCTCAGAGCCCACGGGAACAAAACTTCTTATTCAGGCACATGCGACGACTAAGAAAGAATAAACTCTCGGCTCTTTCTGTACGACTGCCCGACAAAGAGACCTCGCCTGACTCCATAGTTGTGGCCGAGTTATTTAGGGACTACTGCACGGC
>JTDE01003410.1:21527-39540 GCA_014338405.1 Paragonimus skrjabini miyazakii | reverse complement strand
TGCGATGTACGATCATGTTTCCGTCGTCTTTTGGTCTATATTTTTGCCGGCCTCAGAATTCACTGACGAATGCCAGTACGTTATCTCATTTTCGATGAGAACTGAAGGTGTTCATTATAACTTTTCCCCAGCTGTCGAAATAAACGTTCATTCCGATTTCTCCCGTGTTGTTTTTATCAACGTCGATCATACCTTAGGTGAACTGGACGGAGCAGCTACTAGTGTGAACACATACTACATGCTTAGGCGTTGATCATAGCCCAAGTGAACTGGATGAAGCAGCTGCTAGTGTGAACGCAAAACATTTGAGTTGTTACGTGATTTACGGCCGGCTTTCGTTGATCGGTTCCGAGACAGCCTTCTTGTTTGCACACCTCGTGACCTAAATCTAGTTCTGGAAAATGCAGAACAATTACTACCACAGCTACTTCATCGCACGTACCCTAACCACCAGGGCTGCTATTTGGTGCTCTAAACATGAAGAATTTGCTGAAGAATTTGCCTTCCTCGGGCGGTGTACTCGCCCGGCACTGAAATGTTATTAACATCAGGCCACACTGATGACCATTGGTCTGACAGTCGCGGAGCTCTTGGAATGGCACACGGGGATCTTAGAGGGGGCATATGGACGTGTGTGTGCAATGATGGGGCTGTCGTAATAACTGCAATGGGCGCAAAATCCAAATGTGATGCTATGGATTCCGTCGGAAGGCAATTTCTTATAGCTGTTCTGCATTTTTCAAAAATAGATTTAGGTCACGAGTTGTGCAAACAACTATCGACGTGAATGTGAACCGTGCATGCGAAATTATTCCATTCGGAAAGGTTCCACGTTTGGAACTACCCGTTTTACGCTAGAGGAAGCATTCACACTTCCGCAACACTGGAACAGTATAACATTCACAGCGTTCATGGTGGTCTGCCCTGGGAACAGACGAAATGCAGTCAACTTATTATTGCTCATCCGAAGACATGTTCGCTTAAGCTGATTATATTATTCAATTCTTTCGTTTTCAGCCGACCACCATAATAATCACGGACGAATGGAGAGCTTACAGAGCTTTTGATGAAACAGCTCATTACGAGCACTGGACGATTAATCATTCAAGACATTTCGTGGATCCTGAGAACAGCATGACGCACGCAAAAAATATAGAAAACCTTTGGTCCCTTGCTAAGAAGCACCTTCATGCGATATCTGAATCGAACGAACGGCAGTTCTACTTACACCTTCAGATCTGTTGACGAAAACGTAATTCTCGAAGCATGACGGGCAAACTGCTGGTAACCTTGCCTCATACGAAAATGTTAATTATATAATATACGTCGACATTATTGCAAGCGTTGGTTATTTCGATTCACATGTCTTGCGTTGAGAATGGTAGCTGCTCCGTGTAGTTGACTTAAGCTATGATCAATGACTAGTTATGCGGTAGTCATTCACCTTAATAGCAGTTCCGTTCAGTCGACTTATATTATGACAAACTTGTTTCATGCCTAGATACTTATAACTGCTCCGTCCATTTGTCTTACCATAAGAGCTATGCCAAACTGTGCTACATGCCAAGACACATAACTGCTACGTCACATTTGTCTTACCTTAAAATTATGCTAAAAACAATGGTGGACGAGTGACGTCACTTAGGACGAAAACATGGGAATAGCATCTTGAATTGCATTTGATAAATGTGGATAAATCTACAAATATCCTCTGCTTTTTTCCAGCGCAGAATGTAGCCTTCGGTTTTCATGTGTTATGGGTGTCCTTCCGGATGAATGAAACCGTGTATCAGATGAAGTCCTCATCACCATGTCGTTCATCGCATCTGATTTCTGCAAGAAATCTCTGTACACATATATGAAGGAACTTACTTTCTTCAATTATATCAACAGGATTACCGTTCCAGGTGATGTTGATCCACAATTTCTTCGGCCCGTGTGCAAGCGGTACACTGTCAGTGGACCGGTCTAGGTCGACATCCGTTGTGGTTGGTATGCGAGACTTGCTTCCCATAATCACTGGGGGAGTGCGAACAACGGCTGAAGTAGAGGGAACTGACAAAAATAAGGATTCGAAGCGTGCGATTACCAGACGGCTGAGATTGAAGCTGTTTGCCACAGAATAGACACTCGTTTATGTCAGCCATTTGAATAAATTTGGAGTGAAGAATCAGCTGATCGGCATCACACCAATAGCTGTCTACTTGTACGGTGACAACGCAGTGTCCACACGGCAATCCTGTTTAAAACTTCCTCACCCACCCCGGTTGCACACCGCTTGCAGCTGAGCCCATGGGGAAGTCGTATAAAGGTAAGCCGGTTTGTGCACGTTCCACTGTCCTACTGGCAAACGCAATGATGGTGCTGAAGCAAATCACCGCCGTGCGGATGTTGCAGTCATGCAGTTTTTCAAGTACATGATGAACGACTTTAAAATGACGGTCGAAACTGGCTGCAGCAAACGACCGAAGCTGCGAGCCCACCAACCATGGACTTGGCAATTTGCATTGTGCCGGCCGCCGCTCATGAATGGGGACGTAACCTTTGTAAAGGGGAATGAAACCCACAAAAGACGTTACCGTAGGGGTAAAAATGTTTGTGAAACACCGACAGAATCTGTAGGCATGGAAACCACATTGTACGTTAAAATGTTCATTCACACGTGCCCTCAACGCCATCCACGACGAGAGCGTCACCGTCATGTTGCACACGAACCTGCTACATTCAAGGTGAGCTGCGCGCGCAATTTGAAAAGGGTAAGAAATTACTGCGTGGACATATAACTTGAAGTTTCTCATATAATTGTTATTTTTGTCAATTTTAGCACCGTATAGTCTGCTCATATTTTGTCTACGTCCACGTCTGTCTAAAACACATTCTTACATGACGAATTATAATGACCAAAACCGGTCGTCAAGCAAGATCGAGCGGTGTCAAAACCACTCGTTCTAGCTCTACAGTTGATACTGAACGACCTGAAGGTAAATGCTCCAGGCCCAGAACCTACAAATTCCCTTTCAAAGGCGGTGAGGATAAATAGGTGATTCCCGCCAGTACCCCTCGAACCAAGAACTGCTCTATCCCCCTAGACAATGTGTTGGCTAGTTATTCAATAAGGTATCAATGCCGGAAGCTTAACTTGCCCAACTGAAAACAAGCTATGCCGTATTTGGTTCTCTTCAAAATACCAGAAAGTCCCAAGATGGATAACATGGATGGCGCAAGCATGTTTCCCAACATGTTGACAACAGAAATCACGAAACGGATGTGTTGATCATATAATGCTATCGCATTCACTGTGTCAGATAAGATTCACCTGGATGGCATCAAATGCTACTCACGAGGATTACTAATATGGACCCAACATCATATACCTGCATCCGTCTTCGTAAGAAGACTCAAAAGATTTGCTGCCCGCTTTTGTTCAAATTTCAGGGCAAAACGATTGCAATACAGCTTGTCCAATTTCAGGACACTATGAAGCCCAAAGCCTCGCTTATGCTGAAGAATTGTACGGGATAGAACGATACTTGAAAGAGAGTGTTAAAATCGCTTATTGTGCAACATTATTTTCTCCCAACTCCTAATCTTAGGCCTCCGCATAACAATAACAATCTCTCATGTGACACATCGTTTGATGCAAGACCAAACCAGCACCCCATTATTACCATCGAATTTGCTTGCCTTACGCTCAACACCCTGTTAATACGAATGACATATACACCACGAATGTTCACCTGAATTCAATCCGTGATCCCCCTGTTGACAACGTGCATGTGGGTACGACAGATTCATTTCAAACTTACCCTTAATTTAGAGGTTCACATACCGTTCAAACCTCCCCTGCCCAATCCACTCCACATGGTCTCGTGCCCCACCACACCTTACTGACACCTTTCCAACGCTTTCTGTCATGAACTCAGGCGCACGTGACACCCCATCAGTCAATGATAAGCTCACTATAACCGCATCAGTTCAAGCGACGTAACTAGTCTTTGAATCACCAAGACCCTTCTGCTTTGGACATTTTTAAAGGTCTAAAATTGATGTCCAATAGGGAAAATGCATTAAGTTTATTGCTTCTGAATGCACGCTCACTAGTGAATAAGATGCACATTTGCAGATCGTTCATCTTATACAATCCTTACATTATTCTGGTCACTGATGCCTGGTATACACCTGAGACCTCAAACACACAACTGAGTGTATTAGGTTATCATACGTTCCGTAAAGATCGCGGTACAGGATGTGGCAGTGGATGTTTAATTTATTTGAGGTAGCAGTATTCTACAACCACACTCTATGAGCCGTGTCTTGATAGGATGTACAACTCATTGTGGTTGTCAGTCAACTGAATCATGTGAACTACTCTTAGGATGCATCTACAGACCACCTAACGCCAATCATGACGACATGACTAACCTTATTAACGGACTGAATTATGTATCAACATTGCCTACACGGTACAAAATAATCGGTGGAGATTTAAATATGCGCAATATATCTTGGACCCCTCTCACAGTCCCTGCAAATCAAGCAGAGTTCCTCGCATGTGTCCAAGTAAATGGTTGGCGCTAGCACGTTATAGCACCTACCAGACTAGACCACACTTTAGATCTCATTTTTACAACAGGTATCTCTTTTGTTATAATATCCGTCATAGAACAGTTTCCAAGATGTGATCACAACATGGTCAACTTCATGTTTGACCTAAAAGCTGTAAAAATATCGAATATAATGAGTTATAGCCTAATAAAATTCATCGACTGGAAAATTTCCATCACTCTGCTGAGGTCCTTGGTGTGGAACACATTCTTTCTGATCTCTGACCCTAGTATTGCAACCGAAGCAGTTAATGAACACTTCAGGTTTTACATGAATATCTTAGCCCGGAAAGATCAAACCGTCGTAATGTGTGTGGTATAGGCAGGATTCTCACTCCAAAGGAGCTATGTAAGCTCAAAAGTCTCAAATCACGGCACCGAAAAACACATGAGTTCTCTCTTAATATTCAAGTGCTTAAAATGTTTGACAATATAGAATATGGGACCAAAATTCTCCAACTAAATGAGGAAAAACCTGAGCCTAACAGCTAACAGAAGAGCTTTAAGTTGATGCAGTTATTCAACATGAATGCTAGTCGTAGACCGTGAGTTTCTGAGCTGTCGTGTTCGGGAAAATTATTTTCCTGGAAAAATTCGTTTTATCAGCTTGGTATCTGGTGAAAAAATTGAAGCCGTCGAAATCTGCGATATGGACTCATATGTCTTTGTTTTAATTACTCAATCGTACTGGTTTTTCGAAAATCGTTATGGCTGCTGCTGTTGTCGTTGATTGCGTGTGGCAATGTTAACAACAGGATGCTAGGGTTATTTTTAATTTATTTTTTCATTTTTTTCATTTGTTTAGTATTTCGTTTTGAGTTGTTCATTTTTCATTTGTAAGAAATGGATTAGATTGCGACTTTCACGACGATGTTTGAGGATCGCGAATTTTGCACTTTCTCACAGTTTCAGGAGTGTCTTCAGAGGTACATGGACTAGGCGGGCGTTACTTACGTTCGTGCGACGAGCCGTAGGTCGAAAACTGCTCTTAAGCATGATAAGGTAATGCGAGATGGGTTCCTGAAAATCTTGCAGATTTATCATCGTTATGCGAAGTACAAAAGTCGTTGGAGTGTATGCAGAGGTGTGCGACGTGTTTAGTGGGTCAACTGTTGTTAGTCTTAACAAACCAGTTCTCGCGACGCACGTTGCAAGCCACGATTTCATGTGGTCCAACGGGATGCGTATCTGGGTCCAAGCACTTTCGAGTTGGAGCACAACTACCCTCTCAATCGTCCGCTGTATGATTCCCATCCAACGAATCGTGGACTTACCGTCGATGAATTGAACGGATGTAGGAGTCTGTTTCGCTCCAATACACCAACTGCTGGCACTGAAAATTATGTGGCGGATGGTTACGGGAAGTTTATCATAACCGCTGGCCGTGGAAACATCCGCCGCGAGTTAAATCCTGCAACGTCAAGTGAGTCTGCTACGTAAGGTTAGTCACGGAACATTGCAGAATCTCGAAGAAGTGCTATCGGAGATTAGTGCGGTAGGTGGGGTGCGCACTATGCGGGGTAATGGCAACAGATATATGCATGTCTGCTTTGCCCGGCGGACGCAGGTCGAACTTTTCCGACGTTTCCCCCATATTGTGAATGTGGATGTCACCAACGGGACAAACAGGCAAAAGTATGTCATTAGATATTTCCTCATACTCTCGAAGCTGGAAGTTATATCAGTTCTTCGTAAGAGTTGGTATGGGACATGGTCGATCCGTGATATACGGGTACGTTCGTAGTGAAAAGTTTGCTTCACTACGTAGACTTTCCGAAATATTTCGTAAAATGATGGGCGACCAAATTGCAGTGAAAACATTTGTTATGGATAAGATGGCTGGGCAAGCGAGGACAACACGTGGGGTTCGGTTACGACATCCTGTTGTGTCATTTTCATGTACGTGATGCCGTACGTAAACATGTAAGCGGGCAAAATTCGTCCGTCATAATTGTTGAAAGACAAACTCTTTTCCCAGTCGTTTCCTCTTCCACCGGACGGCTACGGTGGACAATGAGGAAGAGTAAGTTGCACTGTTACACTGTTTACCGTAGGTTCAAACGTGATTTGTATATCCTCGGCCGAACGGATAGGAAGTTTCCGAATTATTTGTTGTGTAATTGGCTGTACATCAAACCGAAGTGGGCCATCCATGCGCAAAGCGATGTTGTCCACTTTGGCAATCGAACGAATAATAGGCTGGAAAACGCAAACGTACGGTTGAAGAAGAGGTCGCACCCAAGAGACTTCCTAGCCGTTGCACTTCAGAAAATATGAATTCACAGTGAGTGGCTGATGCGGGAGTATGAAATGCAAACGACCTATGAGTGCGATCGTCGTGCGGTTGTGGATGTCGACTGGTACGTGAAGAACATTCTTCACAGAATGACCACATTCACAAGTCACCTTGTCGAAAAACATCTGAAGGGACGGACTCCACGACTCTCTTTCGAAACAGTATCTGAGTGCAAGGTAACCGGTTCTCTATAAATCAACTTGAATATTGCAGCTTCGTGTGCAACATGATGGTGACGCTCTCGTCGTGGATGGCGTTGAGGGCACGTGTGAATGAACATTTTAACGTACAATGTGGTTTCCATGCCTACAGATTCTGTCGGTGTTTCACAAACATTTTTACCCCTACGGTAACGTCTTTTGTGGGTTTCATTCCCCTTTACAAAGGTTACGTCCCCATTCATGAGCGGCGGCCGGCACAATGCAAATTGCCAAGTCCATGGTTGGTGGGCTCGCAGCTTCGGTCGTTTGCTGCAGCCAGTTTCGACCGTCATTTTAAAGTCGTTCATCATGTACTTGAAAAACTGCATGACTGCAACATCCGCACGGCGGTGATTTGCTTCAGCACCATCATTGCGTTTGCCAGTAGGACAGTGGAACGTGCACAAACCGGCTTACCTTTATACGACTTCCCCATGGGCTCAGCTGCAAGCGGTGTGCAACCGGGGTGGGTGAGGAAGTTTTAAACAGGATTGCCGTGTGGACACTGCGTTGTCACCGTACAAGTAGACAGCTATTGGTGTGATGCCGATCAGCTGATTCTTCACTCCAAATTTATTCAAATGGCTGACATAAACGAGTGTCTATTCTGTGGCAAACAGCTTCAATCTCAGCCGTCTGGTAATCGCACGCTTCGAATCCTTATTTTTGTCAGTTCCCTCTACTTCAGCCGTTGTTCGCACTCCCCCAGTGATTATGGGAAGCAAGTCTCGCATACCAACCACAACGGATGTCGACCTAGACCGGTCCACTGACAGTGTACCGCTTGCACACGGGCCGAAGAAATTGTGGATCAACATCACCTGGAACGGTAATCCTGTTGATATAATTGAAGAAAGTAAGTTCCTTCATATATGTGTACAGAGATTTCTTGCAGAAATCAGATGCGATGAACGACATGGTGATGAGGACTTCATCTGATACACGGTTTCATTCATCCGGAAGGACACCCATAACACATGAAAACCGAAGGCTACATTCTGCGCTGGAAAAAAGCAGAGGATATTTGTAGATTTATCCACATTTATCAAATGCAATTCAAGATGCTATTCCCATGTTTTCGTCCTAAGTGACGTCACTCATCCACCTAATTATTTCAGCATAGCGAACGGTTTGGCATAACTCGTAACGTAAACAAATGGACGGAGCAGTTCTAAGTTTTTAGGCATGGCGTATAGTATGGCACAGTTGATCATAGTTGAAGTCAACTGAACGGAACAGCTATCAACGTGATTACATGCGGCATAGTTAGGCGTTGATCGTAGCTTAATTCAACTGGACAGGGTTGCTATTAATGTCAGCACAATGCATATGAATCGGAACAGAAAACGGGTGCCACAATTTTGACGTATATTATATAATTGACAACATTTTCATATGGGGCAAGGTGAACAGAAGTTTTCCAATCACGTTTCCAGTATTACGCCTCCGCCGAATGATCTAAACGTGTGACTGGATCTGCCTTTCTTTTACTGTATTTTGTCTGTTTCCAGGGCACAACACCATGAACGCTGTGAATGTTATGCTATTCTTGAACGCCCAGTAGAGCAAAATTGGGAATGCTTCCTCCAGCATGAAACGGGCATTTTCAAATGTGGAATGTTTTCGAACGGAACTATGTCGTTTACACGGTTCACCTTTCCGCCGATAGTCGTTTGCACACCTCGTGACCTAACTCGAGTTCTGAAAAATGCAGAACAGTTAAAAGAAATTACCTTTCGACGGAATCCATAGCATCACATTCTGATGTTGAGCCCACTGTGGTTACAACGACAGCCCCATAATCACACGTATCCGTCCATGTGCCCTCTTTAAGATCCCCGTGTGCCATCTCAAGAACTCCACGACTGTCAGACCACGGGTCATCAAGGTGGTCTGATGTTGATGACATATCAGCGCCGAGTGAGTACACTATCCCAGGATGGCATATTGTTCAGCGTGTTTGTAATTCATGTTTAGAATACGGAGTTGCAGCCCTGGTGCTAAGTGTCCCTGATAGCACAGAAAACCGTGTTCAGACCGGGTTTAAAACCCTACTTTATTATAAAAGGATTATAACTTCACGCAGCATGAAATTAAGCATCCTAAGGGTTACCTTACTGGCATGCCATTTTTCAGAACTGACGGTTCATTCTATTCAGTGATAAACGACATAAACCGTTTTGTTTTAAACGTCGGTAATAGCCATTTTTGGCGCAATTAGCATTTTCTAATTGAGACGTACGTCGAGGTTTTCGGTGCTGTCTACTATAAACCTAGGACTTGGTTTGAGTTTGTTAAAATACGATAGAAATAGCATTGAAAGGATTTAAAACATGTCTGTCCACTCTGCATGATGTTTTCAGATATTCATTTATGACAATAATTTACATAAATGTAAATCCGCCTATAGGCGGAGGTGGTCCATCACATGTGGCGGAATACCGCTGTTTTTGGTTATATTTTTATAACCATGTCAGTATGTGTGAGCATGACATGTTATGCTTTCAAATGCACGTGGTGTGCCATCGGTCATAGACCATCGTCCATAGTGAAAGAAGTTAAATCTGCTTGAATTCGGCGAAGTTTCCGAAATCAATCCGGACGCATTCATAAATGAATCCTTCACTTACTGAAACAACCGTGAGTTCTCTACCAGATTGTTTGAATAAGTTATTGTCATATCTTGCTTAGTAGCTGATATATTCCACTTCCACGCGTGCTAAACACTTGTTTTTTGCAGGAAGTGGCATTTGTACAAGTTCCGCGGAATTTCCCATACCATTCCGGATGCTTTCATTAAGGGATCCCATCAATCTGTTACCTACTTACAATGTAATATCCGTATATGTCAATGGTAGTTTCACGTTCCGTACGGTACATGGAGCAACAGGTAAGTGTGCACCGCTTGCTTTACTTAGGTTCGTATAAAGGGGTTTTCCGGCAGGTTGTGCAACGTGTTACCAGCAGACTTCAAACTGCTAATTGGCCTAATCGTTCGGTAGCAGTTTTCACAGTGGGCAGTGTAGTGTACCACAGCCAGTGAACTGTTGCCAAGGCTTTCGGAAATCTGTTTTTCAAGTGGCTGTTCACCGGGTTTTCAAGTGGATATTGTGTTTCAATAGCGCACTTGAAAACCCGGTTTAGAGCGAGTATGAGCTGGCTTATACCCAGATTTGTGTTATCAGGGGTGCGGGCGATGATGAGGTTGTCGTAATAACTGCAGTGGGCTCAACATCTAGATGTGATGCAATGGATTCTGTCGGAAGGTAATTTATTTTAACTGTTCCGCATTTTTCGGAACTCACTTCAGGTCACGAGATATACAAACAGTTAGGCTGTTTCGGAACCGATCACCGCAAGTCAGCCGCAGATTATGCAGTCGTAGTACTCAATGTCAGGTGGGTACCATCCTCATCAACGGAGCCGATTTATACCACACACGTCGTCGTACGCTGGTGGGCGGATCGGCTAGGCCCACTGCTTTAACCTCTTGAATGTCTTGGAGAGAGCAGTCTTAGACTAACTCTGAGACCTATGCGCAGTAGAAACAGAAGGAAATATTTGCAAGTTCCTAGGTTATACTGATCGAGATAGCACGACACGGCACTTTGAAGAACTGCATGAATCGCTTGTCTTTCCCCCGCTGTTTTGGTGAAAGATGGTTCCGTGATGGACAACCATCGGTGGAAGTGTGAACCATGTAAGCGACATCATTCCGTACGAAAAGGTCAGTATTTGGAAATACCCGCTTTAAGTTTGTAGTATGCGTTCACACTAGTAGGTGCTCCGTTCAGTTGATTTAAACAGTAATCAACGCCTAATGATGCCACATGTATTCATGTTAATAGCTGTTCCGTCCGGTTGGTTTGACCTATGACCAACGCTTAAGTATGCAGGATACGTTTACACTAGTGTTACGACCCCACCTGATAGAGAAAGGCTAGGGCAAACGCAAAGACCACGAGCAGTATCTCTATCACGAACGAACGCAACGATATCGCAAAACGTTACGAAAACCAGAGCGCGTGTGTCGGGACCCGAATCTCGTAACTTAGAACCCCCCAACAAGTAAGGAAAATGACGTCATTCAAACGGGCTTTATTTGTTGCTCAGCCCGAAGGCAAGATTGTGGTTCATTTCAAGTGTATTTATGGGTTTTGGGTAGCTTTGGGCCTAGGCCACCGAATAGACCAGTCAGAAGCGAGTGCAACTTCTCGCGTGTTTGAGAATTCTGGCGGGCTTTCAAATTCCCAGAAAATGAAGAATCCATTTTCCTTGGCATATTATGCAACTAGTAGCTTTTTCGTCCAGTTGACTCAAGCTATGATCTACCTTGATAAGTAGAACACGGGGGGAATCAGAATGAACGTGCATTTAGACCGTTGAGAATAATTTATAACGATCTTCTTTAGTTTTGGTCAAAAATAAGATAACATACTGGCGGCCGTCAGTGAACTCTGCAACCGGCGAAAACATAGACTAAGAGTCATCGGAATCATAAGCGTCCATGATACGATGTCGGAAGTGTTGTAGCTGAAATGGTAGAAATGGAAATCAATGTTTTCGTCGGATGAATAACGAGCAGCAAATTTGGTCATTAACCGTCGGATAAGTGAGCATTGACTCGCGTACACATGGCATGCTACAATAAAGCATGGTCAATAAGCAATAAACAAAACAATACGCTCGTATTTAATGATAGAGTGGAACGTGTTAGCCATGTTTACACTATGCCGTAGGCCGAAACAACCAGGTGATAACGTAGACCGCTTGTCACCCGATATACTACAAGGGGACCGTACTAATCATACAATTCAGATGAATTACTAACCAACAAACTTGGCTGCATAGCTTTCATGAGGAATTACTCTGACATTTCGTATACAATGCAAATGCAATGCAAACGCAACGTAGTCGAAAATTTTAAATTCAGTTATATCTTCAAAACCACGCGAAATTGAGCGTTTCTGTATAAAGAAGAACATGTATTCCACCAAGAAAACTCCCATGGAATACTTTTTAGAACGCAAAATCGATTGGGAAAGCCAACATTATACATTTATCTAAAAAAAAATGGCGACACGTTTTTCCCAACAAAAGTGCGACTATGGACAATTTTTAGGTATAGTTGATTTTTAGCATTGCAACACAAGTTATATATATTTGTCCCGTAATATGCATTTTAATATTTCATGAAAAATTTGAAAAATCTTTTTCCGCGCCTAAATGGCCGTTTACAACTCATTTTGGCCGTGAAGAATCATACCGGTGAACAACACAACTGCCGTTATAAGTGTCGTAATCTTTCCAGCTGGGAGTGTTTTTCAATGTCATTCTTTTAGCACGTCACCTCCTTTTCATTCCAGTTGTAGCGACCTCCTAGAACAGCCCAATTTTTGTTGGTATTTTGTTGTACAATTTAACACCTCCTGATTTCATGGAAAAGTTAACAACAGTGGTACCAACGAATGGTCAAGATGGCGAATATGACAAATAAAACACGACTTACTTGTCCAGTTTTCGTGCATTGTTCTACGTTGAAGTAGGTTTATGAACCTTCCTTACATTTGTAGTTTTGTAAAAAGTTTAGTACTTATGGTTCGCCAACAGTTCGATTGTCGAACATATAATCACGCTTTCCTGCTTAATTACGTCCAGATTTAAATAAAGTATGTTTCCACGTCCACGACATCGATGCGCATTGAATTCTATCTTCAGTTCTTCGAAATAACATGGAATGCAACTCTGTGTTATTGTTCCATCAATCCCTGTTATTAAACTACTGTACATCCCTTGCTTACGTCTTCGAAAGATCGAAACAAAAAAATCTTCAGGCAACAGAGTTCTCAGATTTTAGGAAGTGAAACCTGTCACAAACTTTCAACAACTTCAATAGCTATAAAATATTTTTTACCTGAAAGATGGCAGAGATATTCACGGTCTATCAGTTATACGCGGCGAAATGCAGGATTTCTGCATTATTGAAGAGTTCATAACTACTGCTTTCGTGAGCCGAATATCAAGTTAATATATGACATTTTCACAATAGGGTTGATTGTAATCAAATTAGTTGACAGTTATACCAGCAGAATCGACGTTGTCCAACCTCGTTTAGTATTTGAAGAAACCAATGGCAACTCCCCATATTCAGTGTCATATTCACTCCCATTGACTTTGCACACCCTGAGGGCCTTCCTTCATCATTTTCCCGGGGTTCCCCTGCAGTTGCCGTTTAACTCTTGTTTTCACTATGCTCCAGCCATTCTCAGTGGCATTCAAAATGGGCGAATAGGGCGCCAGTTTTAAGAGTTTTTCTCCGTCATATAATTCCTCAGCAAACATTTTCCAAATCTGTATTACACGGTGTGTTGTCGCGAGTCAAAACAATGTCTGACATGGGTGTGCAGACTTTCACCTGATCTAGCAGAGTTCGCAATCAGTCCTTGTAGTTGCTGCTGTTGTATGCTTCTCCCGCGTCGTATAGTTTACTATCGAGATTGATGCCATAGCTCCAATCAGAAGGGGATAATGGTACAGGCTATTTACTAGTGAGATGCATGCCCCCATTCCTTTTGGTGAACGTCCCAGTGACCTCGTACAGAACAAACTGAAATTTGTTTCATCTATCTAGCAAATAGTCTGTGAATTTGTATAACGCTCTATCAGTCGATATGCAAACAATCGTCGTAACTCCACATTCTCATTTACTTTCATGTCAACCAGCACTTGGCACAGTTCTTGACAGCTCCGAGCCGGACATCCGAATATCAATTGATCGTTTTGGTTGCTAACTCCGTCTCAAACTCAGCTTTCAGGCGCAATCTCAAAACTTGCAATGTAATCGTTGGGTCTACGGAACTCCACTCTAACAACATATCGATCTCAGATCCTGTCAGAATCTTGCTCCTAGGTCGTCTGGAAGACTGAGCTGCGTAACTGATGCAACCCACATGGGGCCACCTGTAGACGGCGGTACACTTGACTCCGATCAGGACGGCAACCATGCCCCAGTCATCGTCCCCTTTTGAGTATTTCGATAACCCGTCTGCGCGTTTCGTAACTAATGCGAGTTTACTTGCGTTCGGCACCCACGTATATAAGGGAATTAAGAAAAATGTTCTCACAAACTGATTGACCCTCACATTACAACTGGAAGTATACCACGACCCCTAACCTCACTCCTTTTGGACGTAGAATCTACAGACACCCATAACCACTCACAACTCTTTGACTGTCAAAGGAGCCAATATGGTCTGCAATTTGCTGAATTATCAGGTGCAGGGTCGGATGAGCTGTGCTCCACTTTGACCACTAACACTGTTCTCATTAAGCAAAGCCGCTGACACCTTTTGAATAACCCGTACCACTTTCTCTATCAAAGTAACCGATGCAGAATGCTTCAATTAAGATTAGTTGTTCTTTTGGTTAGCTGAACCAATCGCGTTCTTGCCGTTACGTCCAAGATTCCGACGTAGATATTTTGATGCACCAAAGTTATTTGCTTTTGCATGTAATGGAAAATCTTGTACCTAAGATGGAAAGAAATATAAAAAGGTATAGTAGCTGCTCCGTCCAGTTGACACAAGATATTAACAATCTGACTATATAGCATGAGTTCACACCAGTAACTGCTCCGTCCGGTTGACTTAAGCTATGAACAACGTCTGAGAATGCAGTATGCGTTCCCATTTGCGGCTGCCCTTTTCGAAGGATTTTCACCATTAACAATAGGGAGAACGAATCCATACGAGAAGTGATGAGAACGTGTAGTTGAGGCGTTTGGGGCACATGCTTATCATCATTCTTGATTCCGTTGGTTGGCATGTTGAATGGAATATTCTTCTACACCGCGATACATAATTGGCGTTCTGAACATGAAGTAATGGCCGATTGAAAGGTATACCTCCCACAGATCGGCCGGCAGCTTGTGTTAATCCGTTTCCGCACACCGTTTTGTATGAACGCCACGCGACCTCAATTGAGTTAGAAGCAAGCAGTGGAGTGAATGGAATTAACTTCTGAAGATTCTGGGTGATAGAATGGGACACAATACGCTTTTTCACGCCGTCTCACATACACCGAGGGTGGAAACAGCCATAATATAATACCATTTTTAACCATTTCCAGGATCAACGTTTCGTCCACCGGTGTCTGCCCGAAATCCTGCAAGAAGAAAAAATCGCATAAAAATCGTATAGACAAGGAAGCTGGAACCGTCGTCATACATGTTTCACTATCTAATATGCCAGTTTTGTTGTTGAAATAGGAGGCCAACATTATGTGGTCGTATATTTCCATTTCGACGATATCTTCAAAACGCCGCAAAATTAACCACCCTCGGATTATGGGATGACGTATTTCATCTAGACGATTGCAATGGACGCATTTATAACACTGGAAAAAATTGGGGTAACCCAGTAAAGGGTCTTTTTCGCAAAAATTGTAAAACAGTTTTCCACCACCATACTAGTACTTTTGACACCTATTCGATGTAATCCAATTTACCTAACAACATTGCTTATTAACAGTTGATGAACTGTGGATACTTTGTCTGAGATTCCGATTTTACTATTTCGAAAAATATTTGAATATCTAGGATTTGCGCCCAAATGACCGTTTCCCCTTTGGAATGATACTTGTAGTGAGATCACCTTCGAACTCCTCACAATTTTAAACTCCCTGAGACAAGATAATTGCCTTGCTGGAATCTACTGTCAAACAAATCAAGAATATCTTTCGCTCGAGCTTTTGTCGAGCACTGTCTTGCATATTTTGGCTGTTCGTCGACCATTACAACTAGTCGCGGTACGCGATTCGATTTAGTATTATTTTCGAAAATGACCAATCTGTTTGGCCTGCACGGAGCATGCACCACAGCTTATCACCATAAGCAAATGGACTCGTAGAGCGTTTCACTCACCAGCTCAAAGTTTATTACGTGCTTACGGGCGGATGTATTGGACGGAAGCTTTACCGCCAGTTCTACCTGGTATTCGCAATTGCATCAAAGATGGCAGTACGAGCCCAGTATCACTCGTCTATGTCCATTCTCTAAGCCTTCTAGCTGATTTCTTTCAACCGTCAAGCACAACATTTGTCGACACCCAGGGCTACGCCAACAGACAAGCTAATTACATGTGGTCGCTACAAGAGAACACTACACGTACTCAGCAACCATCGCCATACGTTCCTGAAGAGCGCAGCACTTGTGAGTTGGTGTGTCTGCGAACAGACTACGTCAAGAAACCGCTCCAATAACCGTGTAAAGAATCTTTCCGTGTTACTAAACGATCTTAAAAACTTACGTGATCGATAATTTCGACCAACATCTCACGGTCTTGATTGACCGCCTTAAACCTGCTTTCACCGGCTCATCCTGCAATTTGAAAAAACAAGCATCACCCGAGCTTCCTTCACTTACTTCAACCTCAAAATCAGCTCAGATGTTGCCCCTTGCACCTATTCACGACGATCTTCCTCTACAGTCTACAACCCGTTCGGGGAGGCGCGTCCATTTTTCCGCGCGTTATCTCGAGTACTTCTTTTTTTCTATTTCACAGCTATTGTGCAGTTGATCAGCCATCATGTGTAGCTTATGTCCGTGATGACCAGCAACTAACCGAGTCTTCGTAGGCACGATTTTCTTGCTCGTTTTACATCGAAGATACCTGCACATAACTGTAAATACCCTCAAACGCTGCAGAACACGAGTTACGGTGGGTATCTGCCATTTTCCCTAACGTTTAGGTGCCCCACCTTTCTTTATTTTGATGTCTAACGCGGTGCATAGCAGCAGTCGCTGGGCCAAAAGAGAACAACCTTAAATGCCGTAACACTATGTGCCTGTGCAGTGAAAAATTCGCACCCTCTGTCACGTCCTCAGGAGGGGTTTTCATGTTGGGTGGCTTGCACGTGGCTGGCCAGCAGGACAACGGCTGATGCCCGGGATTAAAATTCATAGATAGAAGGCCTTCTATATTAGTCACCTTTCTAGGGGGGCTAGTGTAGTGAGATCAACTTCGACCTTCCCAAAATCCTAAACTCCTTGCGATGTGAACGTTGCTCTAGTAGTACCCCCGTGTATGTTCACATTACCTTTTGAATGTAAACTTATCACAAACCACCACCATCAAAGTTAGTGTGTTAGCGTAGCTATCGCAATTTTGCTCGTGGCTGTATAATGAATCCGCGCCACCTCTACTACTGTAACCTGCATTCAGTAAGATAACAATGCTTTGGTTAATGCTGTTTAAAAAGCCGCTCAATCAGTCTGACGCTTGTTTGAACTCTGAAGGTCGACTGGAGTTTCCGTCGAAATTCATTCTCCTTGGCGACTGTCTTGCGGTCATGCTAGTGGTTCTCTCACGTCTAACTCCCTAGCGCCTTCAATGGTTGTGGGACAAGGTTAGCGGCTGTTTGCCAATCACCTTTCCAGGATTTCGCTTTCGCCAAATAATCTCTAACCTTGTCCCACAATGACTTGTTATGAATTATATAATATACATTGACATTTTTGCACGCGTTTGTCATTCCGATTCATGCATACAGCGTTGACATTGGTAGCTGCTCCGTTGTCAAGCTATGATCAACGCCTAAATATGCCGCATATATTCACGCTATTAGTTACTCCCTTCAGTTTACCTAAGCTATGAACAACGCCCACGTATGCCGCATATATTCATGCTATTCGTTGCTCCGTCCAGTTGACCTAAGCTATGAACAACGCCTAAATATGCCGCATATATTCACGCTATTAGTTACTCCCTTCAGTTTACCTAAGCTATAAACAACGCCCAAGTATGCCGCATATATTCATGCTATTAGTTACTCCCTTCAGTTTACCTAAGCTATAAACAACGCCCAAGTATGCCGCATATATTCATGCTATTAGTTACTCCCTTCAGTTTACCTAA
>JTDE01003409.1:26030-51378 GCA_014338405.1 Paragonimus skrjabini miyazakii | reverse complement strand
GTGCAAGCAGAGAATCGAAGCACGAACGTCACTGGTCTTTATTCCTCGCCGTAACAGTCAGCATCTTAACCAAAGGTGCCCACTGTTCTTCAAAACCCCATTGTGAGCATCCTACAAGTACAGAGTCAAAGGCAAGCTAATCACGTGACAACAATCACAATTCAGAGATGCATTGTGCACCTCACACAGACCAGTCGTAGTGTCTAACCGGTTCTGAGTGATGTTTGCAGAGGAACTAATCATCAACATCATCATAGACAGCAATACATCAGTGATTCACACTGATGATTAACTGCCACACAACAACGAAGAACAAAACAGCAAACCCTATTTAGGAAGAGATAAGAAAAAAGGGGGAGGGGACCTAATCACTAAAAAATAGCTACGTCTACATTCAAACATACAACATCAAGGCGCCTACACCTTGCAAACAAACAACCGAGCTGTAACTGAAAGTAAGGCGTCATCAGCAAGACAGCTTCCTTATGGCTTTCACTGCTCCGCGTCATTAAGTGCACTCACTTCACAGACAACTCGGACAAACAAGGACAACATTCACGTCACTGACCTCGGTTAGCCGCCATCTCACCTAACGTCTCAGGCCACCGACTGTGTGAGTCACGAGGGCTCCAACCCGGAAGACGAACCCGATCTATTGTAGTCAACCCCTTCGTGAACGATTTCATTTGTCTACACTATGTCATCATCTGTCTACCTCGCACCTTGCGCCAATCGACCGCAGTGCTGGCAAACAGTGCTCGGTGTGGCAGACGACTAGCCGGCATCCTTAGTACATGACCTAACTATCTAAGTCTGTGCAAGTTTGAGGACTGAACGAAGGAACTCGTTTGACAGTCAATGCCAAACACTCGCTTCCTAACCTCCTCGTTGCTCACTCGTTGGTGCCACCCGATACGAGCGATTGAACGCAGACATCGGTGGTCAAACACCTGAAGACGGTTCAGGTCTTCTACCCTGAGGGGCCATGTTTCGCTGCCGTAAAGTAATACAGCCCTCACTGTCGTCTGATATACGCGACCGTTAAGCTTCAGAGAGATACCTCTCTGTCGCCATAGGTGCCTCAAATTAGTAAACACCGCGCTAGCCTTGGAAATACGCGCCTCTATTTCATCCCCCATACCTCCGCCGCTGATGCAACTTCTCAGGTCTACAAATCGGTCAACAACCTCCATGACTTCGTTATCTAACACTAAACCTACGTAATCACAACAATCTTGCAGAAGCACTTCGAGGCTGCAAGGCGCATTCCGAAATACTTAGCAGAACGTGAAATTGCATTTAGCGTTGCTTGCGCCGCCTGGAAGTTGTCAAACAGCAACACCTTATCGTCAGCATAACCAAGACCAGTCAGTTTTCCACCAAGTAGGAGGTCCACGCCAGAATCATTCGAGTGTCGTAAACAGTCCTCTATTATTTCATCCGTGACGAAATTGAACAAAAATGGTGAAAGGGGACAGTCTTGACGTACATCGCCCATGGTGCTGAAACTGTCAGACAGCTCACCGTGAACCCTAACCTGAGCAGAAGTATGGAAGTAAAGCGCCGACAGTATGTTCACATATTTGGTCGGTAAACCCCTGTGTTTAAGCTACTCTAAAAGTATTACTAATAAGAAGTGTGGCGGATTGATGATTTCTAGATGAGACCCAACTGTGAAAAGTTAGGGCTTCGGCTGGATTCAAACCATCGACAGAAACATTATGCTTCAACGCGGCAAGCGCACTACCAGCTGAGCTACGAAGCCACGCCAGGAGCTCGGAAATTTCAATCTGCCAAACTACTTATTAGCAATACAATTTCTATGCTCAACAGTGGCGTCGGTGGATTCCAACGCGAACTGACCGAGAAATCCTGCCGGGACAGTCGATCCCCCGATTCATTTGGTGGATTCCATATGAGACAGTGGGACGGGTGGTTAACCGAGTGCAAATGTGAAGTTTCGGAGCTCCTGGCGTGGCTTCGAAGCTCAGCTGAGGCATGGTGTTTCTGTCACTGGTTCAAATCCAGCCGAGGCTCTGACTTTTCACAGTTGGGTCTCATCTAAAAGAACTCTAAAAGTGTAGATCGATCCACTGAATCGAATGCACCTTCATAGTCGAGAAACACGGCAATTGTTGGCCGGCGGTATACATGACGCTGCTCCAAAATTTGACGAAGGGTAAAAATATGATCTATACATCCCCGGCCAGGCCGAAAACCTGCCTGTTCTTCTCTAATGTTTAACTCCCGAACTGCAGTGGGTCGACGAAGTTTAATGGATGCCAGAACTCTGGAAATGACTGGGGTCAAACTAATTCCTCTATGGTTTTCGCAAGAGCTCCTGATACCTTTCTTGAATATAGGAACTATTATCGCGTGACTCCAGCACGGAGGGATGGTCTCCGTCATCCACACAAGTTGAAACAGCTGAGTCAAGGCTTCAACTAACACCTCTCCACCTTCTTTAGAGAGTACTGGCATTAGATCATCTGGACCAGCAGCCTTATTACGATTGAGAGCCGAGATGCAATTGCGAACCTCAGTCTCAGTGGGTGGTTCTAAATACACCGACCAGGGCGTTACATCAGAAGTTTGTGGAGGCAGCACGGTAGAAGCAGGAGGCCAGCCAAATTGACCCTCAAAGTGTTCCGCCCAACGTTCTAGCCTTCTGGACTTATAGATTAGTGTGCTATCTGCCTCGCTGATGGCTTCACTGACACACGGTCGCCTGGGACCAGTAGCACGGATCAGCTTAAAGAGTTTGCCGCTGTTCCCTGAAGCAAAGGCGGTTTCCATTTTCTCAACTTTTTCCACCAACCAAGTCTCACGGTCAGCCTTCAGACTACGTTTCAGCTTCCTACGGATATCTCTTCTAAACGTATTATGTGAACTACCAGGAGGAACCTTCCGTCTGGCTTCTAACAACTCCAGAGATTTCTCTGAGATCCAATGTTTATTAAACTTATGTACCCCTGTGCCGCATGCTGCAGTACCTGCTTTCTGAATAGCCTGTGAGATCTGTGTCCAGCAGCTATTAGGGTCTTTGGAGTGAATACCACTAAGGCAGCTTTCTAAGCTGGTTTGGTACCTATGCTTTACCGATGGCAAAGCCAATTTATCAACAGCCAGTCGTTGCTGTCGATGGGGTCGTTGTCCAGCAAAAGTAAGAACAAAACGACAGCGCACCAACGCATGATCTGAATCCAAGTACGTGTTCGTACACGAACGATAGTCTTGAGTGCAACCACGCCACCTGTAACTAACAGCTATGTGGTCTATCTGAGACCATGTCTGATTCGGAGGAGGGTGCCAAGTATAGCAATGACGTGCACGATGGCTAAAACTAGTGCTGGCTAAAATTAGTCTTGCGTCTAGAGCTGGCCTTAACGGAACCTGCCAAGCGAAATGGAGGGGACCTTATGTGGTAGTGGACCACCGTGATCCAGTGTAGCTGACTATAAATGAACATCGAGTGCATGGAAGAGGAGAATGCACACCAGGAGCATCGACGTCCCTGAGGCAAATACGCAGATCGTCGAGAGAGCGAAGAGAACTTGAAAAGCTTTTGTTGCAGCTAGAACAATTTTTGCGGGAGGAGGAGTGTAGTAAAGATGGGCGACCGTAATATACTACTCATACCACGGCTATTCAGTAGTAGGACCAGAGCCTATATCGTGACACCGAACAAGCTGCAGGAAGAAATATCGGAGTGCAGCATCGCCCCAAATGGTCCTTGCAACGTAAAGGAACTGGGCATTGGCGTCTGTGACAACGGAGACGGTTTTGGACCAAGTACCTCGTGCAGATGAGTGGTTTTGTGTGTAATTCTGTTTAAACGCTTAGCCCACGTGTTGCTTTCTCAAATAAACAACCCTTGTGCCATCCACGTTCTTCGCTCACATGCTGACTACCGAACAGCATACGTCTTGGCAGAAGCTCTATTCTAAAACCAGCGGAACTTCCCAATTATCTTTTCAGGATGTCATACATCATGAAGTGGCAATGAAGAGATTGGACACACTTGTCGGCTGCCACTTGAAAAAGGAACACTTGAGATAGTTATCATAAATTGGACGCACACTCCATGTTTAAAGTGTACATAATTATTTCAACAAACTGATACATTTTACAGAAAATCCTCTGCGACTGGGGCAGCTCAAGAAAACTTGATTAGAAGCATCTTTTAGGTTTTAAAAAATGACTGATGATAGATAAAAATGTTATCGATAATCCAGTGCCTGTCGCAAATGGAATACACGATCAGTACACCTGGGATCATTTCGGATCCTTCTGTTATATGCGCCGCGGTATTACGAGACCAGTAAACATCTGGTTACCAAATCATATCATGACACATTCCTAAAAATGGTGGTGAAAGATGGTTAGCATCAATTGAAAACACCTCTTCAATTACCTACATGGAACACAAGGGCACAGGGCTTGCCACTATCCTTTAAAGGAGTGGGGAAAGACAGACCCGAAACTTTGTAACATTTTAATACTTGAGCTCGAAAGGAGGGTCATCGATAACGCTTTTACTAGACAGGCTAGCGTCATCAACTACAGTTGCGTAAGATGACTGAGATAAGTGGAATTGTTCCCCGTGGTGCGCACCACATCTGAGACGTACCCCCAACACTACCTCTGACTTAACTAGTAACAATAAAGAGTAAGTCAGTCCTGGACAATGGTAAACGAGTGATTTCTTCAAAAGCGTCTGCCCATTTCTAGAGCCATAAGCGAAATGCAAATTGTCAATAAACAATAAGGATCGCATACGAAAAGACGAATGCAGTAATTCGACCGGTCCACTAAGAATCGCAAGGCCTCATCAAAAAACTAAAAGCAGAGTGACAAACTGATGGAGTATTCTCATGTTATACCTGGGATTGCCAATAAAAACGACAGACTGAGATGATAACAGCTGACCAGTAGTAATACACAACGCCACTGAGTTGTATTGCTGCTCTAGTATATACAAAGACGAGTGTGCAGGATACAAGTCACTGACACTGAACTAAGTTTTGGCCAAACCATCTTCAGACCACTATCGATTGTGAAAAGAACTCAGACTACCGACTACTATTCCGACTGATTGATTTCTCGCCAGCCATGTGCGCGGATGCTAAAATAATCCCCACTCACAACTGACAATGAAATTCAGCTGTTGAGATATTCGAATCGCCACACCCATAACCGTTTTGACCTAATATCCTAAACGTCACAACGCGCATCGCCAACACAATGACCATATTCTCGATTTCAATAACCATGCACATAAATTCCGGGATAAACAACACTGAAACCTGAAGGTAATGTCGACGAACAGGAACATTTGGAAAAGCAAACAAATGTGCCAGTACGGACAGAAATGAAGCGATAGAATTTCCGATTTTGGAACGAACTTGCCGTTAGAAACCTAAAGACTTACGATTACACATCAGTTTTGAGGAGGGTAGCTACTACTTTGTTTCCTGATATGAAGGATACAAGTAAAAAAACAAGAAATGAATTGCACGCATTCATTCAGTAATATTCCGTTGCTTACACACTATTTTAAATTCGGCGAACTAACGTTAATGTACATATTTGAAAAACATGTTCGTCACGGCACTATCCTATTCATTAGAAATCAAAACTATGCATACAAGCTTGCTTTTAGTGCGTTACCTTCTGGCAAACGGAACGAACTAAATACAAAATTAACACTCCGACACGACGGTAGTCAAATCCATTTCCGAATACACTCAGCGGAATTGTGTTACAACGAACATACACAGCCGAATCCACCAATGTTTACACAATTCGAATCAAACTGCATTTACAGATTCAAATACGGGAGATCTGTCATCTATGTGTGCAGGACGCAAGAACAACAGCGCTGTTGAACAACCGAGTACATTTCAAAATGGGTTGAAGCGCAGACGTATCAGAGTGTTACGTCATCTGCTCAATCAACGGGAAACAGACGACCAGTTTCCTTACCTGAGCAAAGCCGCCGGAGTAAAAAGCACCAAGTCAACGGTGTCGGTGTTTTCCATTTCGTTTGCGACAATTAGTAAAGCTTGACCGCGAGATTCAGCTTCAGCGTCACCAGAAACCCTGAGACAGAAGCGCTTAGATCGACAGTTATCTAGAGGTGAGCTCAAATGGATAACCATGCTAGAATCGTAGACTCGCGTCTCCGACACACAGCACACATCAATACCCAAACTTGAGAGAGTACTTGCCAGAGCAGTTTGCTGACCGACTTGTCAGAGTGTGGACATTGAAGGCGTCAATGTTTACCAGCTACCTTGGCCTCAGAAAACAATTATCGCCCAAAGGCATATGGAAGGCAGAAGGAATAGGGGGTAAACAGTAGGAGAAAGTCGAGATCGGCTAGTAATGTCACAATCGAGAGAACGATAACTTCTGATACTTCCCGGTCGTTTATGCCGCGGAAGGGGGTTGACTTGAGGGACCCCACCCCGAGTCTCTGACTCAAAAGTCTGACCTGCGAGACAACAGGATACAGGGTTTTCTTGGGGGACCCCACCCGGAGCCAATCACTCAACAGTTTGACTCACTTGGCAGTGAGGGGCTTGCCTAGCCCAAGGGCGCAGTGAATAAGACAATGATGTCTCGTTCTGAGCACTGCTGCGTACAGTGGATGTACTCGAAGTTACATCAGGTTTTTGGGAGATACCAAATGTTTTTCGACCGTATTGGATAATACGCCGGCGGTCAAGGTCAACCGTTGGGCGATCGGAGTGCTCTTTGTTTGAGGGTACTTTTTATAACCTGACACGGAAGACAGCAGTGCCGCAACTATGAAAATAGTTCTGCTGTATGCCCATAGGATCGTGCCTCACTACCTAAGCACTCCTACGCGGTCAGTAGTGCAACATACAATCCTATGAGTGTAACCGCCTTTTGTCTCTGCTCCCCTTTGGCCTATCTGACAAGGTTGCATCTGGAAGGACCGGAGTGCTAGTCAGCATAGCCCGCCGGATCCAAACAGTACATAAGCCCGACCACCTCGCCAAGGTAGCAGCACAGGTCAACTCAACTCGTGATCAGATAAAAATGGAGCATGGCCTGAGACAATGGCGTGACCTCTTTGAACCAGAGTAATTTAGCTGCTTAGATTTTTGATAAAACCCTTAGAACAAAGTAACGCTACCGGTTGTGATGGCATGTGACCGAATCGGTTGACAATATTAATCCGTACTAAGTCAATGAAAATGAATTGAGGGCAGCTGCGGTGAATTGCTCTCGTTCAACAAACCTTGATAATATATATATGAGGGTCATTTACGTAACTAAAGTTAAGATTCTATATATTTTTTTCAAAGAAAACGAAGAATGCACCGTTACATGTAAACGTAAATGTGGCATCCTACATAAACAAGAATAAAGGTTTGTTCAATGGTATCGATGTGTACGGTGATTTTTGATAAACATGTAACGGATCTGAAGGCATTCCGGAGACTGAAATGCATTTAGATTTCCGTCGAAAGGTGAGTACCTAATTCCTTCAGCCAGTCCTATAATAATATGAAAAGTTATTGGAAACCAGTATCTTACATTCGGGAAGTCTGTAATTCTAGATAACCAGGTGAGCTGCTAAAAACGCAGGCCAATCGGATAACAGAAAATAGAGCAGTGATAGGAGTACAGAAGGTTTGTCGTGCGTTTCAACCATACGGAGCGCAAGCGTATGAGAAACTTCAAACATCATCAACCCATGGAATAAATGGAACTCGATAATGGCAGAAATCACATACCAAGCCATACCAGCAGACACTACTGTAGACTGGTTGAAGTGACGATGACGTAAGAAAGTGAACGAGAAAAAAGAATGGTTGCAAGAAAAACTGTATAGGGTGACTGACAGCAACCGGAAAGAGCCAGTGGGTGGCATGAGCCCGTTGTGTACAGAAAGTTTTCTAGGTGAAACTGTGAATAAGTGAGCAGAATCCTTATGTAACGATGAACAGAAAATTGTGAGCACGGGACTGATTTCGAAAAAAAGATGATGATACAGAAGGAAGAAACATTTGCACGAATTGAGCTACTGAAAGTTAGCGGAATACGAATGAAACAAGCGCTAAACATGAAGTATGCTGTGTAAATGGATAATCAGATCGACATACAATGAATGGTCTTGACCTGGACAAAACCTATACATCGCGCATTGACTTTTTAAAACAGCTTGGATCGTATCAGAGAGATCCCAGAAAGTAACCAGAATAAAAGATCCAGCGATGGAAACTAAGTAGGTCAAGCAAATGAACCTCACGCCAAGTGCAATCAGACTGACAAGAAATGTAGCACAAATAAACGTGTCATTACATTCTGAAACACCAACATCCATTAAAGGAATGAACTGGCGAGAGAAACACGGTTTGGAGATGTATGTGAAATCGAGCCATTCGAAGATGTGTTAAAAGTACATGTTGACAATCTCATGGCTAGGAAGGAAAATGTTTGAAGGCAAGAAGGGATGGAAGAGGGAAGCCAAAAGTGGACGAAGACGATGGAGCAGACTAACGGGGTCGGACGAGATATGAAAGCGTGCACGCGCGCGCGTTCAAGAAGACGTATGCCGGACAAGATCCAACGGGATGAAGTTTGGTTTAGGTTTTGCTTCTTGGTATGAAAATAGGTAACATGACGAAATTCACACAAGAGACATCCGTTCGGTCCAACTGCGCGCACACAATGTCGAATATACGGTTTGAAATCCCAAACGTGAATGGTCAAGTTTGACAGCAACTCCGGCGAAGAAGAGAACCAGATGAGGTGTCAACCCCCAATGAGCTCGGGATTACTTACCCTGAGAAGACCTGAAGGAAAGCCGAAATGGGGAGTACTGCAGTGGTAGACCAGAGAATATACATACAAAATGATGTGAAGTGGTAGTACACCCACGTGTTCAGCATATTTCGCGAGACGTATCAACTTGCATTAAGTGCAGAGGTTTATCCGAAGAGCAGATTCCAAATTCTCTTATTATTACGAATTCAGTGGGTTTGAAATGTCTCGCAACAGGTTGGACTACAAAAATGTATAACTCACACATGGGTAAGAAGACCGAAGCTTCGTTAAACATACCTTACTCTGAGGGAGAAGTGTTGAATAGATCTCCCGCAGTCGGCTGTCCCATTAGTCAGTATTTTGAGTGCTTTGTACTCATTTGCATACACAGAGTTACACTATGCATGCTTGTAGCGTTAACTGCACCGCAAACAACAATACGCCTGTCTACGTTGCTGACAATGGAATTATGATCACTGTGAAGTTTTAACCAGTAACATACAAACCCAAATCAGTTGAATGACCGATGCAGGCTGGGGGTTTATCATAGCTAACGAATAAAATATCTGTGGCGTGGCAATGTTCAGCTGTGAAATCTAAATGGTCGTCGCCAGCAAGTTGCTACATTCTTCCAAACATACTTAGAGCAACTACACATGCATGCTTAAACCTGAATTAGTTTGACTAAGTGCAGCAGTTCATGATCAGTGCTAATGACTAATGCAGGTAGCTAGATCCACAGCAAAACACACAGTGTACTCCCTATGGTTCAAATTTGTCAGTCACAAAACAGCCGCGACAAATCCCCTAACATAAACACCTTCCACAATGTGCTCACCGTTGATAGATTGAAACAAACCACCAATTTTAAACTTTTATGACCGTCTACTGGTAACGTCTAAGCCATTAAATATTGTCAGTTTTCCGTAGCCACGAAAACCGCTCACACACGGAACGACGTTAATGATTATTCAGTCCAGTCGGTTGAAGGAGAAGTTGGCACTTTTGAAGCAGGATATGTGAGAACATTCGAATAATTATCTCAGAAAATGATATGAGATAGATGCTCCGTGATAATGTAGCCCACCTGACAATGAAACCGGTTGCCAAGAGGTTAGGCTCTACATTGCCATCAAACTTTTTCCCAGTAAGATACTGACCCACAGGATCTCGAACAAGCCATAAAAGAGCCATTGGTTGACATCCCTAAACGGTGGAGCCTCGGGTGATTCTATAGACGCATAGATGACAAGATTATTAAAGTACAGAAAAGGAACAGAAAAGGACTAAACGTCTGTTACCAGGAAAAGCAACAGCAGGAGTTTCTAACTGGTTATTCTAGGATAAGCGTAAGGAACTCTTCATAAAATTTAAGTCAATCGGTTTTTCATTGAATGAATGTCGATTTTTACAATCAACCTGTTTCTTAATGAAGAGTGTGTAGAGTTGCTTAACTAGAAATTCATTATTCAAATATTCACACACACACAAACACGTATCCAGAGGTCCGACTACGTCTGGTTAAGGGTAAGCGTGTGTAACACACCGCGTTCAGTTGCGCTGTGGTTGGTGATTTAGCTAAATGAACGAATTACTGCTCCTCAAATGAGGGGAAAATGCCGATGAAAGAGTAAGGAATGAAGAGTATGTCGAATATAAATCCACGTGATGTTCTGAACCCTGCAATTGTGTGATATATTCTTTATATTGGAAGACTGGGATTTGGCAAACTGTAACAGCAGCTCACGAAGTAGACTGGAGACATTCTGGAAAGTTCATGCGGCAAACATCATCCCGGTGATCGAGTAACCAATGTTGCTAATCCAACATAACACTGATCAAGAGACAGTCATGTCACGAAGCACTTCCAACCACTAATGTGAAGAACTATGTTGTGTAGAACCAAACGGACGGCATCTTTCAACCTCAAACGACGACGCGGTCAGAAATCCAAAAAACCCGTGAGGGCACCATTGTCTGGCTGATGAATGATTTCATCTAACTGCTATTAGGTAAACTGAGAGACCTGAAGGACAAGCGGCTAATGTACGGGAAAAACAGCTGAACTAACAATGACTGCTACCATTTATAAACTAGGCTGATGATTACGAAGCCGGTGTTTCCGATTATGTACAGAAAATTTATGGCATTCTATCAGGTAGCTCCAGTTTTCTCTTCAGAAACGTCTCGCTTAAAAATGTTATTGTGATTAATAATCATGATGGACTTAAATTTATCGAATGTTCCCGAGATAACTTTCAATACTATTTCATCTACTTCATCCGCCGTTTTAATTCGTCCTTCGGTGATCATGACCACCATTTTTAGTGCCCACACTTCAATTTTCTCATGCTAGAATATTTGTGGGTCACCATGAGCCCTACATACACCAATTTACTTTTTGTCATGACATCCACGAACTTCGGCCGGAATAAGTAACTTCCACATTTAATGTGATGTCCAGAGTGTCGGCAAACACACTCAGCAAGGATCAAAACCCTACCGTTTGACAATGTCACTATTTTGATTAAAAAAGACGTTAGTCAAGATTCAAATGCATGCGAGCCACACTTAATTTACAACGAAACGGCCACAGGTTAGCTGAGAAATCTGAATTCATATCTAGAATCAAATATCAACTAGCTGTTTCAGATCATAATGAACAAGGCTGTAAAACTTTGGGAGGGTGGATGAACTGAGTGAACATTGGTAAGTATGAGGTCCTCTTGCGTACAGTTGATTGACCTCGTAAAGACATACGAAGAAAAACGTCGAGTACATCTGGTTGTATTTACTGCCATTCAATATCAACCGTAAGAGCAGCCAGTTTATTAAAAATAAACACACGAATCGACAACCAAAAATTACATTGTATTTATAGGACAACGCATGACTAACTATATCTGTGTATTTAACTGATGTACTGGTGATAAAAAAGAAATGTTGCCAGACTCACCACTGTTCAGATTGTCGTACCCGGATGTCGTACAGACCTTCAACGAAGCCCCTTCTGCAAAAAATGCGAACGAATTATTAAAGTTACAGACCGTGGTTGAGGTGAATGTTGTACGGCCCAAAGATGAAACAAACGCGAATCGCCAAGTTCGCAAAAAGTGAGACGACAAAAAAAGCAGACATTTCGCAGCAAGCAGTGGCAGCAGTCCGACTTTTATCTTGGTTTACTCAAAAAGCTAACACCAATAAGGAATATGCATTGTAATAACATTGGGCAACCCACTCGCTTGTACACAACTGGGATGCGAACCCCTACACTAGATCATGGCAAAAATGTTTGGAATGTTAAACAGCAGAGGAGATTTCCAAGGTCACCTGGATGGAATCAAACATACACATTAAAAAGCGCACTGACTCACAGTGACTACACTAAACGATTTCAAACATCAGTACATCAAGAAGGATCAGAGTGACCGCATTATGAACCGAACACACTAAACAGCGACTTCACGTCTGTGCATAGTGAACAAAAATTCAGAGTATTAATTTAAACGGAACAAAAAATTTGCAGGAGCAATCCATACATCTACAGATTTTAACTACAAGCGGATGTGTAATATCACACAACAGTCAAAGGAAACGCAGAGAGAAAACAGATGAGGAATAGTTGATTGCACATTCAAGAGAGAAGGAAATGCAGAATACCGACAAGTGTGACAGTGTATCCAAACACAATGACTGCTAGGTAACAAGTTGTGAATAGTCTCGATGACGACTGTTCAGTGTCAAGTCGATGTCCGACTGTCAGCAAACAACAAATCCCAATAACCGAAAATAAAGTTCTATGAACTGAGCGACAGGATCGCATATGGATCAGGTGATTCGTCATAGTCTAGATTAAGTATATCAGCATAACCTGCACCACGGAGTTTACTACAAAAGAAAACATTAACACTAGCGAAATATTTTTAAATGCTCCTTTTAAAATGTTGTTTATGATAACTCTAGAAAGGAAGAATGGTGATGGATAAGCCTATCGAAAACTTTTGGCAAGCGAAACGAGACCTTCCAACAGTCTATCCGTAAGAACGTCCGGTGATTGATCATCTCCGCACCTATATCAGGACAGTCAAATTCAATTCAATATGGAATTCTGCGGGCAGAAAGATGAAGCAGCAGTAAGTTCTTCATTAGGTTAGCTGCTCACGAGATCACTGGAGCCCATGACACTGTTACAAACTTCAAGGTCTATGAGCTCTGCGTTGATGGCATTCTTTGTCTCATTCCAAACAATGACGCATAGGTCAAATTAGCGGATTTCGTAACTTTTAGGTGTGAAATTAAGTTGGTCTGCTGTTTGGTAAACAAAGCGCAAAATATATGCACACCGGTCACCCTCCAGGTTTAATTTAAGTACATCTGAAAACATCTTGATGAAAATGGATGAGCTGAGAGATCCACGAAAAGAATAAAATCACAGGAAACATGAATCCCTTCAGAATGTGAAGAAAAGTTGATGTTTATCTGTCTAGCACAGAAGGACGAGACAGACAGCGGCAGGTTTTCCAACGCAACTGTGAGTGCCTATCATGCGACAAGATTTACCACATGGAACAGTTGCTGGTAGCACGCCTCAAGAATAAAATATGTTGCCGACTTCATTTCGAACTTTACACTCATTCTCTCACTAGTTGCTACTAAATTGATTACGCTGAGATAATCAGGATATGGTAATTAAAAAGAGCGGAGTAAGCTGAGGTTCATCCCGGGCGCGGCTGCACTGATCATACTTTCACATTCCGCCAGATGACTGAAATCCGCCATTCATAGAGAAGGTTAATTATTCTTGTCCTTTTAGACAACACAGGGGTCTTTGATACAGCTGACAGAACTGCAGTCCAAGAATGGCTATCGAAGAAGGGTAAGATCGGGAGGTAATACCGACATTCAAATGGCAATTTACTGTCAGATTTCGGGTCCGGATAGGGATTATAGCAACAAAACGTCAACTTTCACCATCTCAAGTGGGGTGCGACAAGGTTGTCCAATTTCCTTTTTCCTATTCAACTATGCAGTAGACGAGAACCTAGACTACAAATACGATGGTGTGGAAATGTTCAGGCCTCCAATTCAAGTATGCAGATGACATTGTTCTAGTCTGTCCTCAAGGAGTCCAGGACGCCCTAGATAGATTACAAGCTTTAGTCAGTTTGATGACCTTTGCAAATTCCAAGTGCAAGACCGACAGAATTATCGTCTGCTTTTATTTTTGGTGGTGGGCCGTTGAGCGTTGAGTTTTATGTACCTTGAACGTTGAGTGAACGCTGGTGGAAGGTCCGATGAGGTCACAAATCGTACAGTTAAAACTCGGATGGCATCTTCCAACTTACGCCATCTATGACACAGACATTATCTAAATCAGACTTCAGTTTCAGGTCGAACCTTATTATGCGGTTCGGAAATCTGGAGCATTCTCTTGGCAAATGCCCACAGGTTGTTTATTTTTTACTAGTGATGTCTCCGAGGCAATACCGGGGTGTAATGAGAACACTGTGTCAGCAATGAAAAAGTTCAACGTTTCCTTGGGACAGACAGACTTTGTCGACTACTAAGCAGACTGATCTCGTGTCAGTCTTCAGTGTGAATTCTGACTCATCGCTTGCCACGATTTGCCTTGTATGCGAGTAAGGAGTTGGGTGACAAGTAGCAACCCAGCGGCTAACGTATTTTGTGAGTTCGGAGCATGAAGGCATTGACATTTTGGTAGCGCATTCACAGCTCTCTGGCTGGGGTCGGAAGGACGATAGAAGTCAATGGTAGTCGTGTGCCGGATTTATATGCGAATGATTTTAGTGTGTTCTCTTTTGTAAATTGTTCTCTCTACTCTTTGCTGAACAACCGGCCCGTTCTACTTACTTATTGTGGCACGTCGGTCACTTTACGTAGTTTTAGGCGCGACTACACGGACTGCAGCTCATCTGAACTTAGAAGACAGGAGCAAAAAAATCCGTCCAAACTCTTCACTTTCAAAGGGTATATCAGTAGTTTCATAAAGGCGTCTATCAGAAGGTTCACAACAGCTGAACAAACGGCTCACAAAGCGTGAATGACAATGCCACATATTCAGGGCACATCTGAGGTAGCGCAAAGGATACTTCAATGACGGGGTATTCAAGTATCACACAAGTTAAACTTAACACTCCGTTTAGCTTTATTGAGCGCCAAGGATTCTGCGGAACTATACGAACAGTCTGACGTGGTCAACGCGATTTAGTGTCTCCAAGGTGACCAACAATGTGTGGGAAAGACAGGCAAACAGCTGCGCACACAAAAAAACTGGCGATTCGACGAGCCGATTCTATGTCGACACCGCGGCTCAGAGGGGGAACATTGAGTAGTGAACGATTTACCGTAACGGTTTAGTCCCATGCTAGCACTCGTCACCAAATAAATAGATGATTGCCGGAAGGACACTGTTCAGCCACTCTCGTGTTCGTCTACCGATTTGTCTTCGCTCATCATTCATCTCCGCATCAACGATGCTGACGTAGTGGCTGTCTGTATCCATGTGTCTGTTGAATGAAGTCCGTGAATATGGAGGTTCCGGTGTAAACCGTTCCCATTTTATTTTTGCCAGCTAGACCAATTTCGCATGATCGGAGATTACCTCGTGTAAATGCCTCGCAATGGTTCCGCTAAGCCCAATTCAAGCGCAGTTAGTTCCTATATGATTGGCAAGGGCCACCGAATAAAATCGGACGAGACGCTTCTAACCTTGCACGAGGTCTGCCATGTCTACTCAAAATTGGTCAAATTGCGACTGGAATCGACAGCTGAGTCCATTATCATCAGACGTTATCATCCATACTTGTCCGCCCACCAACTATTCGAACAAATCCTTTACCTCCCTTGGTCATTCAACCCAAAACCATATTAAACCCGGTCAGGAGTGAACTGACTGACATTGGCTACCAGACCTGCACGTACACCATACACACCACCTCCCTCCACTAGGCTGTGAGTTGACCAATCCTGCGAGGCGTATATTGACCAACGATTTGTTTATTCCCCCATATCCAAGTCGCCTATACCTCAGGTGGTCACATATACCTGATTAGAATGGCCGAAAACAGCTGCACGCATAAAATGGCTACCCTGCAACTTACTTTAATGTATCAGAATGAAGAAAGAAAGTCACCATGGATTCAGGTTGAACACTATCTCCAATATGAGATGAACTAGGGGTATTCCTCAGTGATCAGAGAAAACACCGAAAGGAATAACGGTGGCTACGCACCAGATTTTAGTGATAGTTTTCGTGACAACGGTTCCCCCACAGTGCAGTACTACCAACATGCAAAAGAATCAGAAGAAGGTCGTTAATGCCAGAAGTCTCGTGATGCTGAGGAAGTTGCAATATTTACGAACTTCCACCTCGGAATGTGGGGTTACAATTGCCGTCCAGGGAAAACTAGCGAATACATTTTGTGCAATCAGTTGTGTTGATGGTCAGCTGCATTTCAATTAAAGGCGAACTGTTCGCCTTTCTTCAGGTGGAGATTGGTTGTAAACTGGATTAAAATATCCACCGCAAAGTATCCAACTAAAATTACACCTCTGTTGTTCAGATGAGTTTTCGACAGGAATCGATGGGTATAGCTGTTTTTATTTGTGAAGTGCAACGAACAAAATCTTGGTGGCAATACGCTGCGATAGCAGAGTGACATCCAAATAAGTCTGTGGAATTGTAATACCGATTTCAGATCACAGACGCAGCTTTGAACCAGACCGTCTGCAGGAACATGATCCGGACAAACGCCCAAATGTTCAAGATTCCAGCTGCACACAAAGGAACTATACGTACCATAGGTCATGATGCCGTTACCATATGGTACAGTGAGGGATACGTTGGCCATTCCAGACTGATGGGTCATCAAATTACTCAGAGCACACCGTCAACGAAGATACGAGTATGTTAGGTGTATTAATTTTGACCCCTGTCGTTTGATGAATCACATGCTCTCCAGAAAATTAAAACGTGGTGGTCTTCTATCCTTTCTTTTTTTCAGCTGTGTCAGTGCACTGCATGCTCAAGGTTTTGTATTGTTTTCATCTCAAATATCACTGTTTTTAAATCCCATATAGAGTGCATTAGTGAGAAACTTCTTGCCTTATATTTGCCTAGATTCTTGTACTCTTCCTACCTAAAATCACACCACTGAAGTCTACTTTTTTCTGAGAAGGAAAGGAGCTTAATCCTCATCTTAGTTTACCATCTGGCTAATCAGCACGGGCCTGCTGAACTACAAAGGCCCCCATCTACATGCTTTTCTTCGGGTTTACACATGACACAGACGGTATGAGTAGGACCGCAAATGGTGGAATGCAAGCCACTGGGGTGATGCGGGATATGCGCAGGTGCATTGTGGCTTCGATCATTATAACAAGCTAACCCGAGAAACGGATGCCACCAACCGTGCTATACAGTCTAATGTTCAATCAATGTTCTATACATGCGTGGGCATGTGTGAACATCCGTGAAAACCTACTTCACCAATTATTTGAGGGCCTAGTCATGGCTGTCCATTTAATTAGGCTGATTGTGAGTGACGAGTTCACTAGTAAGTATACGCTGCAATTAAACGCAGCCAGATCTAATACAAACGTTGTCATGCCGATTGCACCGTCAAATAACAAATACAACAATTCTGATTTTTCAACTACATTAGTCATACCACATTTACGTTGCTCATAAGAACCAAACTACGGTTTTGGTGAGGGCATGATGAAATGTTCATGTGCCGTTGCGTACATTTGAATTTCGACTAGGTACTTACTTCCTTGAGTCGTTGCACTAGATTACTCTGTTGCGTCGACGTCATTTTGCATCTTGCTTTGCTTCTTGTCGTTTACCAACAGACTTGTTCGTTGAAGCACGCCTTTAGTCAAGGATAAGTGTTTCGAATATTTTGAAGGTTTCTAGACCTTAACCACTTAGCTGTTAAACTGCGGTGCAGCTAAAGCTTTAAACCAAGTGTTAGGGATTCGCATCTTCGTTGTGGATGGAATAATCATGACCTTGGTTGAAAGACCGAGTTTTATTCGTGTGGTTCAAAGGGTAGTGCGTAATTCCAATCGTAAATAACAATAGTAAAAACAGCGACGACTAGAAAAATACACAAATCGTCGAGAAACGTTCGATCCGATTAGGTATATTGGTTTCGACAGGTGACCTAAAAAACATCTCCAGGAGAACCAAACAAACCCTAAAAACTACAGTGATTTGAACTGGGCGATTGGTCAAATCTAGTCGAATGTCAATGTTTCAGAGGAAATTATTCAGAAAAGAATGCAAGAGGAACAAAAAGAAAACTGATAAACAGGGAAACCAGCAAAGGCATGCTCACCATACTCAATCAGATGGAAAAGAAAACTCACTTAGTTAGGAAGCCACCAGGAGGATAGTTTGGTAATTCCATGGACTGTACCACATTGGCGATGTAATTTACATTCATGTTTTCAGCATCTTCATTGGGTGAATCCAGTATGTCTATAGAAATGTTAAAATGAGTAAAGACAATGAGCTCATGAGTGTGACCACGCACCGAAAATCCAATTAATTGGCTTAAAAGATATAAGGAAACAGATTTAAAACAGAAAGAGGATTATTAAATGTTTCAAAAAATCTGCTTGAAAGAACTGAACACAGCTAATAGCGCCACTCCATGATCTGTTTGATGTTAGGGAGAGGACGTAAATGTAAAACCCACACAGCACGCTGTCAAGAACAACTCCTTGATAATAACATTTACAGATGCAGAGATATACATACGGTTGAGAAATACTGACAGACAATAAACAACCTAGAGGCCACTTGGAAAAAATCGAAATCCTGACGGCCGATAAACTACGTAGAAAGTGGAAACTGGGAATAACGATACAAACAATGAAGCGCCCGTAACACCGATTACATATACGAAACATAAAAAGAATAAATAGCACGATAAAATCACAAGCTGAAAAACAAAAAAATGATAATTTTGTCCATCGTATTTCCTTAAAATCATTTGAGGATGCAGCATTTTAGGATGAAGTCGGATTAGTACATTTATCAAACCATTCAATTTGTATCAGTGATGTGTCCATGTGTGTGTGACGAGGGTGATTTGATTGTCTCCCTGAAAGAACGAGGCTTTCTTATGGCAACACAATATGAAGATACTGTGCGTTTTGATAATCACCTGTTTCGTAAACAGTGCGCTGTCATCAACCGAGGGCCGCACATGCTTGAAGCGCCTCAGTTATATTCTGCCTTGTAGGGAATCAAGTTCGACAGGATAGAGTGATCGCTCCCATCTTCGTGCGTAAAATGAGATATTAGAAAGCGTTTCGTGCGGCTGTGAACATGGAAATGTAGAAATGCTCTCAGAAATAAAGCTCCAAGTTTTCCGCCTTGTTGGTTTCAAGGACGGCAGAAAGCGTCCTCCATAAATCAGAGATTCCAGTAAGTTAGTTTGGTTCGATTTGCCATGTCCGAGGGTTTGTTACAATATTGACAGAAACAAACTTGTTTTTAATCTTGAAAATGGGTTACTAAGAGTAGTTCAGAAGTTAACCCATCTGAGAAGTTGTGTGGGCGCCCGTGAGTGATTCGATGATATAAATGTTATAGGTGAGGCAATAAGAGCGTCTGTCAACTAACGCCATCGGTGGTCATGGCAAAATCTGACATTCTTTGAAAGACTGAGAACATAATGCAACTGAACGGGCAGTCCTCCGACGTGAGTGCGAACCCTGGTCAAATCACACAGATAGTGTTCAGAATGCGGTATAAAAGATAGAAACACTGGGCCTTCCGATAGGCATATCTGAATGCAACGAACGTGGGTGGTGTTCAATATGGAATAATCGAAACCCCGAAATTTAATGCATACTGTCAAACATGATAGAAGATCGCAATCGATGATTATGTTTGTGTACCATTCTCAAGCTCCACGTTTACTTCACTTCAACGGTTGTTCTGGTACCAATGGCATATATTTGTAACCGCTTAGTAGACGGTATTCGTAAAAATATGCTCCGGAAACTTCAGCCAAGGTTCACACAGCTCCACAAAATCGTACTAAGCAATATTCCGATACGTGCAAACAAAGAAACTGTCCTGTGGAGTGAATCCAAAAATGTCGCCCATCATAATAAGTAGAAAGTTGAGTTCTATCAGTAACAACACAAAAACGGCTCTCCCAAAGGTCAACTATTGAGGAACGCGTTGCCAGTTTTCTGCCGTAAACCACAGATTTTTGCGTTTTACAAAACTCCTCTGATACATTCACATACAAAAGACTCACTATGTTTCCTAACATTTCAAAATTCAACACTTCCAACCATGTGAAGCATCAGTGAACCTCAACACCACAGGCAAACCACCCGCGAATCGATGCCTCGATCCTAATACTGTACGACGTGTAAAACCATAGTGATAGGCGGATGGCAAACAGTGTCAATTTGAAAAGCCCAAATCTGTAGTAATTAGGAAACAGAGTGACACTGGCTTCATACGAACGCGACAAATTAATTAACACCAGCACCGTATCATTAACAGTAACTACCACCGACAGTAGATTGCGGAAGCGATTGAAAGGCAGATACTTTTATGAGTAACCCGCAAACAACAGGTCGCAATGTGAACTTCCGATGATGTAAAAGTTACCACAGAAATGTGTATCACCTTGACGGCAAAAAGTAAGGGGAACTGAAAACATCCATCGGTTTGGTAAGATAAAAGTCTTGTGACAAGTGGAAAATAAAGTAGAACATACGTCTGCTCCGTGTGGAAACTTCTGATATAATCAGACAGAAATAAACAACTGTTATACCTCAAAGAGAGAAGGTTCTACCCATAATTTGAACTGATCACATACCAGTGACACGAACGGAGAATTTGCTGTACTAATTGCATGAAGAAGAAATATTACCTCCAGATTCTCTACAAGACGAAAACACGCTTACGAACACTGCCCAAAGTGACAGCGAGCGAACCAATCCAAAAATGGAAATAAACTTAGGGAACTAACTATGAAACTTTTAGACGAGTTATTCTGCGAATTTCTGCCGAAACTGCTTCAATCTCACAGACGGCTTGTACCTGACCTGAGCAGACCGGCGTTTGGTTTGGTTTTGGGCGAAACCTGTGTTGAGAGCGGTGCTGAAAACCACTCTCGACTGCGAAAGAACATTTAAAAAATTAGACATCAACGTAAGTGTACTACAATATAGATAACTAAGTCGGTCCTTTGAAGCCAAAAAATCGCCTTAAGGTACAAATGATGCATGATGAACACGTTAAACAAGTGAAATTCTTAATCAGATTGACAGAAGAAAGTATCTCGGACGAGCAAGATGAAGTTTGTTTAATACGGTTTTGATGGTGGTCCAAATGAAACCCACTCCAATTGTGCGGAGACCAGGTGCAGTGCACAAAACGGCATGCAACGGAAATGCTTTGGCACCCAACATTTCATACATGATGTCACATTAATCCGATCAATAACAATCGATGATGCTGTCACATACGAATAGACAGATGACAGAGCAGGCGCGATCATGCAACCGACAATTTGCCAAAACAAACACAAACCAGAAGCAAACGACCTGATATATGCTACTGAGGCATTGGTGGATAGTCTTGATTTCCCTCGATTTTGCTCCATTTACAGCTAGTATTACACCCACTTCATAATATAACATACTCACGTCAGTTGAAACAGACCTGACAAAAATACAAAGAAACTAATTTAAAGGAACTACGGAAACCCTACAAGGATAAGATTTTGTTGATCACTAGAGATGCACTGATTTAGACCGGTTGATTCAAGCGTACGAAGACAGACGGTTGACTAGTCGCTGCTGGAATAAGAGTAGACTATACAATTCACGGCGTCTTTAGTGAGTCTAAAAGAACGACTCGCATGCTGAAACTATCTGTGATTCTCAAGAGCAAAAAGAATGGAAACTGAGGGCGACGATTGGAAACTGCACATATTTGTGCGAGAAGTGTTAACGAAGAAACTGGTGCTACACCAATGACAACAGAGGCGGACAGGTCAGCCAATGATAACAATGCTCGCATTCGTTACATATTTTCACATGACTTGAAACGGGTGACAGGCAAAAATCAACTTCTCAGGCCGTATCTTCTACGGTCACAGCAAAAGAACACATGAGTTATTAACTTCTTTCACTTTTTGGGATATCTAGAATTGGTATAGGGGGATGTTGCGCTTACAGTGGAAAGCGTTGAAATGATAAAGGGACAAAATGCAGTGACAGATACCATCAACGTGCATCGATCAATCGTGTCCAACCCGATAGCCACATCGGAGGTCAGCTGAAAATTCATGTCTTCATTAAAAAAAAACGTTGGGCAAACTCTGCACAGCAAAAGTACGCAGAATTTCAGAAGAGCTTCGAAAACAAAATGATCGGAGGGACTGTTATATCAACAACAGCGAAAGCCCTAATGTGTTCAATGGTCAACAAAAACAGTAGCAGGATTTTCTTGTACAATGAGTCTAGGGTGAGAAAAATCGTACACTGGGCTTAATGGAAAAACTCCCAAACAGTTGAAGATGTCAAGTAATTCCGAAAGCAGAAAATAGCTGATCAGTTAGTCCTTACCAAGCACACAACCTCTGAAATAGACCACTGCTCGAAGGAGACATAATTGCCAGTGGGAAACTAATGATTACTGGTAGGATGAGATTTCATACATAAACTATAAGTGAGAGAACAGAGAAAAACACGGATAATGTGTGACTAACCCATAACGATCGATCGGATGGCTTTGTTCAATTCAGCATCCTTCCGCGCAGCCTCGGGATCCACTTTAGGCGCACTGTCCAACGCAACCAAGAGGACACTCATGTTATCCTTGCTCCCCTGTAAAAAAATTTAGTCCAACTAGACTGCCTTCGAGAGTTGGAGTGAACAATGAATACTAGTGATTACCCAAAGTTACGACGGGAACAGAAGTGGTGAATTCCAGTTCAAGCTGAGCGTAAACTCAATGCCCGAATTTGAAATCCCCGATCGTGTTTTGCTCACATGTGAACGGATTGATTAGAATACAGGTCGAATAAAGCGGATTTCAACCAGCTGGTTAAATTACGGTGACATCGTTATCTGTAACATAACTAGAATAAAAACATCCAGCTGATGAGCTGAGTCACTATCGAATCAGTTTACGAACTGCACAATCGCACTTTGTTCACAGTTATCATAGGTCAAACCAGGATGTCAGGAGCTCAAGGCGGAAAATGGAATGCGAACAGGTAGAGTGCGAAAGAGTAAGTAATATGTTGGGCGTAATAAATGATAGAATCAATCAACGTAAAGCACAATCACGTGAATTTCAATAAGTCGAAGGTGAACAGGCATATCAAGTATGAATTGATTTTCATATAGATTGAACATCACCCACAACTGACCGTAGCTATCGCATTCCCACAGACTTTCCAGTCGGCTATTTCGAAAAGAAGCACTAGACTCGAGTTTCGGTCTCATTAGAGCTCGTCATTACTCACAAGCGAAAGTGGTTAGGTGTTCACGCATGATATTCCAGTCGTGTCTTATGTGATGTCTATGGCGCAGTGGTAAACACGACTGCCTCATGAAAGTGTAGCCGGAGTTCTAGTCCCGGCAGTGACAAGGATATGCACTACTGACGAGCTCTAATGAAAGCGAAACTCGAGTCTAGTGGTTCTTTTCAAAAGGGGCCGACTGGAAAGTCCATGGGAATGCGACAGCTGCTATCAATTGTGGGTGATGTTTAATCCATAAGAAAACCAAAATCCCCTATTACTGATAGGTATGAATTGGTTATTCACTGATGAATACACAGTACTTCATGGCTAGAATTGTGTTGACAGCATCGCTTTGATCTGCGCCGAGTCACTGGCAGCCCAATCTGGGATTTCCAAAAATGTGAAGTAGCAGTCCTAGACTGGCACAGGACTGGTCATCTCCAAAAGTGGCGCGCTGATGAAGTTGGTCTACCATATAGTTGCGTAGCTGTTAGCAGAAGACTGAACAAAAAACTTAGCAGGCGCACGTAAAAGGCGTTTTCAAGCCTGCGTCACTGTGGTAACAAAAAGATAACGTCGCTGGTGCTTTTGAAACTTAATCCAATCGAATAAGTGTCTGCTGATTTCTCATCTTTGTTAATGATTGCGCGCGTTTGTGCACAATAAAACAGTCGCGTAAGCAACAACAATGCCAAACAAAAAATTATCAGGGACAGCGATCTAAACAAATCCGTACCTGACGCGATCCTTAGTCACTGAAACACCTCACCTGAACATGTCAAGTACGCTCGGCCATTGCCAAATTCCTAGGACCTTACTGGGGAAAATTAGAATCACCTTGAAAAGACAGTGCGGTAGTCAAGCATTAGCTTGATATTACGGCGTGAAACCATGAGGTGAAGTTTGCCTTCATTGATGCAACGTACCTTTTCTATTGGAGGCTCAGGGGACTTAGTACACAAGTACACGATCCGGTACGTTGTTAAATGCGGCACAAAACCGTAGCGACTAAAGTCAAAAGGGAGAATCGCTTCAGCAAGTTACCGACCGTGATTCGCGAAATGGGTAGCCAGATAGTTTGATCGACTTGGCCTAAAGAAGACATGCAGACAGTATCACTAGGCAACGAGTAGTATATGGTGAAACGACAGTAGTCCCTTGAAGCAAGAATGAATACCATGTGATCTTTTGAACATGGTGGGTACACGAGTCATGAAACTCAACTGAGCAAGAACCCAGAGCCTAACAGTTCACACTTAGACGAGTCAGTAGAATTGGGCGAGAAAGTGCATATATACAGTGGGAATATGGTAACGATACAGACCAAGGTTCGGCGATTAGGAAGGAAAACACAACTTGAGATACGGCTCACATGAAAACTGTGGCTCCAAACTATACAAAATCAAAACAACACAAATGTTGCATATTTTTATATCATTATCATCTACAGGAACTTATTGTAAGTAAATAAAGAAAAGATCAGGTTTAGGATATTGCGTCTATTCCAATGCATTTTTAACGTGGAGTTCTGCATCTTCCATTCACACACAAATATCTTGCCTACTCGTGAACTGCTGCACGCTTGAAGTTTTCCGTCCACAACTCTGCGGCATGTTACTGTATTTCGTCTCAGAATTGGAAGAACTTCCAGACGGCATTACCAACAGTAGAGCTCAAAGAAACAGTTTGCGGGAATATCAGAAGGGCAGTGAAGTTCTTTTTAAATCCTCATCATCATCATCATAGACAGCAATGCATCAGTGATTCACACCAATGCTTAACTGTCACACAACCATTATCATCATAACAGCCATGAGCCTGACCAAGGTACTGTGGCTCGAGCCGCCGTTCACCTCAACAGTGACGTGGAATATCTTAGAAGAAAACGTTACTAAGAAGATTGAAAATTGTTGAGAAAAGACTAACAGGAAGAAGCGGAAACGGTATGGATACAGGTTTGCCATTGACTGCGACACATCGCCATCTCGGATAGCGTCTCTAACCAGCGG
>JTDE01003409.1:15415-25600 GCA_014338405.1 Paragonimus skrjabini miyazakii | reverse complement strand
TGAACAGGCCACGTTTCCGAACCATAAAGCAAAATGGAACGTACACAGGCATTATATACCCTTCCTTTCAGCGACAACCGGACGTCTTATCGACGCCACAGATGACGCAGTTTGGCAAAGGCAACTCGTGCCTTTGCTATCCTCGCTGATATCTCATCAGCAATATTACAGGCTGACGAGAGAGTGCTACCCAAGTATGTGAAACTGTCCACAGTCTCAAGCGGATTACCTGCAATGAAGAAAACAGAAGTTGAAGTGCCCCAGTCTTGAAGCAACACCTTACACACAACCACGAAGGAAAAAGACCTATATAGGAACAGAGGAGAAAAAAGGAGGAGGGCACCTAACCACTTAAAAATAACTACGTCTACATTCAAACATACAACGTCAAGGCGCCTATACCTTGCAAACAAACAACCGAGCTGTAACTGAAAGTAAGGCGTCATCAGCAAGACAGCTTCCTTATGGCTTTCACTGCTCCGCGTCATTAAGTGCACTCACTTCACAGACAACTCGGACAAACAAGGACAACATTCACGTCACTGACCTCGGTTAGCCGCCATCTCACCTAACGTCTCAAACCACCGACTCTGTGAGTCGCGAGGGCTCCAGCCCGATAGACGAACCCGATCTACAGTAGCCAACGCCTTCCTGAACGATTTCATTTGTCTACGCCAGGTCATCATCTGCCCACCTCGCACCTTGCGGTTCTCTTTAGAGGATCAAAGTGAACGAAGTAGTGCATTCTCTCGGAAGAAAATGATACCTTCGTAAACGGCGGGCTTTTCCGATCATAGAAACAGACAATCATATAACGGAAACCTCATTACAGCGAACAGGTGATACGAGAAAGGTGGCTAGAACAATCATGCTGCGTAGCCGACAATGATGCAACGTATATGATCTACCACATACATGGGAGTAAGCTGTTTCCGGAGTAATTTTTCCACATATTCCGTATATTCTTCCCCGTGATCGAGGTCGTCGTAATTTTACAGACTGTCACATACAATTTCTTTATCACCTGTAATTAGGATACGTACGAACAGCCTTCTGGAACTCCCGGTTTTCTACATGGTTGTGGGTTGTGATTGGTATGTCGTTAGATCCTCGTGAAGTTGCCTGATTAGTACTGCTATGACGGGATTATGCTGATCATTCAACAAGAAGACTTCGATGAGTTCCAGTGAGTTTAAGAGAAACCAAAAAGATCCAATGGTTGACGCTAGAACATACGGTGAGTGCGGCATTGCGAAACGGAGTGAACAGGAGAAGGATATTCAAGTATGGCATATGATGAATCGTGATTATCTGGGTCTCATTTTCATTTACCACGTAAAAAACATTAAACTGATTGCTGCTTAAATCGAAGTCACCTACGCCTTCTGTCACGTTAAAGTTCGCGCGGCACATAACCTGACCAAACAAACAATGAGGTCGAATGAGTTGCTCTACGTAATTCGTAAAGACAGCAATACATGAGTGGTTCGAGCTCACGCTCAACTGTCTTACAAGTATGAAGTGAACAGCAAGCCCTGAGTAAGAAAAACGAAAGGGAAGAGGGGGGGATTTAACAAGACAAAAATTACAAGCTATACTCAGACGGTAAATACCAAGATGATTATGTCACGTAACCAAACAACCGAACTACATGGCAAAATGCAATCACCAAAACAGCTTCCATACGGCTTTCATTGATCTCGTCATTAACTGCACTTGATCTACAATCAACTCGGTTGAACAGGTGCAATATTTACGCCACTGAGTTCAAATAGCCGCCATCTCACCTAAAATCTCAAGCAATCGAATACATAGATCTTAAGGGTTCCAGACCGTGAAACGAACCCAACATACAGCAAACAAGTATTTGACAACTGATATCATTTATCAACTCCAGATTATCATCTGCCCAGTCGGCCGTGGCATCGGCAAAAATCTCTCGAAACGGTAGACGATTAGTTGGTGTCTTGAGTACATGGTTTGACTATCCAAGTCTGTGCCAACATAGAGATTGGGCAAACACATTAGCATGACACTCACTACCAAATGCCCGTTAGTTATGGTGTGGAGCTAAAAACAGGTTACAAAATTGATGTCCCCCAAAAACATAAATAACTCGGTCGAAACAAGATATAACAACATTTAAAATGTCAAGAAACCTAATAGATAAGTCAAAAAATTCATATCTGGAATAATAAAAGCGTATGTGCAATTTAGTAATAAAACGCGTGCAGGTATGCAGAATATCGATTAAACCTGATTCACGCCAGTTAACCAAAAACTGACAAGAGGAATCGACTGAAGAAAATGAACCAAGAGACTGGACAACGAACAGAAAGAAACGTCAAGTTCAACATGAAGACAGTGAACCATAACGTACACGATATGCAACAAATATTTAAAGAAAAAAACATAACTGCCAGTGTCGGAAGTAACTTGAAGAACACACCCAGCCAGACCACAAAGTTGACGCGGACGATCGCATGGTCCATGTTTAAGAATCTGTTTTGAACTTATAATTTGACAGCTGATAGTAAGGTGACCCACATGAGACAACAGCTGATCGGTCGACATAGATCACTCAATCACACGTGGGTTTTTGAAAGGCTGAAATTCCGCACTCAGCCAAACGTAAATCATAGTCTGTACCAGGCTGCAACAGACGTTCACTGCTGTCAATATGGTGGGTATAGTCATAAGAATTTAAGTGACAACACTCAGGATGATTAACCGGCTTCGTCAGTTGGCTTGAGATCTCTTTTAAAATTACTGACATAATAAACGGTGGACATACACAAACATTAAGAAACTGATATAGACACGAATGAAACAACCGTTACCTTATGAAGACTGGTATCTAAAATTTCTTGACATATGTCATCCAAATTGGGAACACAACGGAGCCGTTGAAGCACATAGGTAGCAAGGGCCTCATTCTCAAACACATCCCAAATACCGTCGCACGCAAGTATAAGGACTTGGTCACGATCCCTCTTGCGTTCTACTACAAATAGATCGGGCTCTGGAGAAACCAGTTGTTCCGTAGCACCTCGGCTGAAGGCCTGTTTGTATTCGAAATCTCCAAGAGATCTGAAATAATCAGATAGCAAAAGAATCGTTACGTAAATGAACAGGTAAGAACAAGGTACGAGAGCGTCTGTTAGAAAAACCCCAAACACGGATGCAAAACGGGCAATCACTAATCAAACAGAAGAAACCCTAAAGCACAACCAGTGTATATCTGCGATATATATATATATATATATATATATATATATATATATATAATGACAGAATCGATGAAAGCCGTATGGAATCCATGTCGGTGATTACGCTATGCTGTATATATTTCGGCTGTTTGTTTGCGAGATGTAATCATCTTGATATTGAATGTATGGGGCTAGACAGACATGTTTTTGCTACTTAGACTGCATCCCTTCTTTTCTGCCTTCCAGTTGTGGTCTTTTTATTTTCTTCAAAGATGTGACAATTAACCAACGGTCTGAGCCACTGAGAGATTGCTGTCCATAATGATGATGACAAATCAGTTATTTACCTCTCACCTACCAATGGTAGTAATGTCTATCATTCATGCATTAGGCACATATACAACACTCGATGCTGATGTGTGGTATTACCGTTGATTCAGCTGTCAACCGTTGTGTTTCGATAGGAACACTCGAACGTCTCGACGATCGCCGAGATATTCTAACAAGCAGCCGATATAACTCGATTCGCAAAACTACCTGCTCGGAGCTCCGGAAGAAGTGACGAGAAGATCGCGAAGCCTAGTGGAGACAACGCGCTATTGAGGTACAATAAGTCGACGTTACTGAGAACTCTCAGAAGTTTCTCCATCTCAACCAAGTGACAGGTAGCAGAAAGTCAGATTTAAAGAGGGTATCTGCAAAGCCGATGGTGAGCCTGTCCACAACCTGCAACGATGCTTAGCACTCTGAAATAAGCACTTTCAACAGCAGTACGACTTACAATCCGTGTCGCTGATCATGTCTTCAGGCTCACCCGGGGTTCAGTAACCAGTTGAAGTATGGTCCTCGGAAAAGAACTCTCATTTGAAACCAAGTTTTTGCAACGTTGCAGGGAACCCGATCCAGATGAACCCCGTCCTGTCATTATGAGAGCGGTCCTACTGTACGGTTGCGAAACCTGGTCCATCCGACCGGAAGATGTCCACCGTATGTACGTTTTTGACTACCGATATCTCTGAGGAAATCCCGGGCAGTAATGAGAACACCATCAGCAATGACGAAGCTCGCCGTGTCTTTGTGATAGATAGACTGCCGACCACTGAATGTTATGATCTCGTGTGAGACTATGGGCGCTTGGACACATCTTGTGGATGCGAATCAATTGCCACGTCGTACCTTGAATAAAGGCAGTGAATTACGCGGCAACTGGTGATCTGGTGGCCAAAGTATGTTGTGGGTTTGGGGAATGAAGGCGGACATCGAAGGCTGAATAGTAGGGGGTTCGTGGCCTGTTAGCTATGATCCGAAGGACAACGAACATCAGTTTAGGACATTGTCTGATGTGCAGATAAAGAAATCGAAGGCGCTCGTGTTGCGAATCTCTGTGTACATTGGTGTATTTTTTCGCCCCTTAGATCTCTCTCTTTCACTGCAGAATCCCGTTCTTTTCCTCTCTCACGCCATGCAGTCCGTTTGCTCCTTGGTGCAGTACATAGCCTAACTACCTAATTATCACTATACTTGCAGACTGAGCGAATGAATTTAGTGAGCACTATCAAATATGCGTTTTCCAACCTTATTGTTGTTATCTGCTGGTGCCACTCGCGACAAACGATCGATAGTCAAATACAGTCCGCGTTCTCCATCTTCAGTGAACAAGTTTCGCAGTCACCAGTAACATAACTCTCATAACCGCACTATACGCGTGATCCATAGGCTTCGGAGAGATACCTCTCTACCCCAGATTAGCGAAGTCCAATGTGGACTTGAAAACATGAGCTTCTGTTTGGTTCCCTGTACTTCTGATGCAGTCGGTGCAACCCCTGAGTGAGCAAACCGGTCAACCATGTCCCTAACTTTATTATCTGAAAGCAGACCTGCATAATAGCACCAGTCTTGCATTTCGAAGCTGCAAACCGCATTCCGAACAGTCACTCATGAAGACAAAAAGAACGAAGAATAGGTGAGTCTTATGACTATGTGGAACAAACAGGCTTGTTTACGACGTTTCGATATCAGGCTAAACGCAATATGTTTATACGTGCAAAGGATATTGCATGAGTAGATCAAATGGCTTGTTATCAGTTTCAGATGAATTTTAGGCTTTGAGACCTAGTTAAGAAAACATCAAAATGAAAACACGTGGCCTCACTCGAACTTCTAAGGCGGAAGGAAACCATCATACCTTCAGAACTGAGAACAAAGCAGGAATTGCCACCTTCGATAAAATGGATGGCTTTGGCAAAAATGGAATTGCTGCTTGAAGATACAACCACAGTTGTAGGGATAGACAACCGAAAGAACAAAACGGTGATTACAGAGAAATTAACAAAATCACGGCGAAATATAAAGCAAAAAGGACCGATCGATTCAATCAGGTTTGGGAGACACGCAACGGCGGGCACCGTAAACCCTAGACCTCACTTCAACCTAAGAGTGGAATTGACTTACGATCAAAACTGGCCATGTATTACTGTGCAGACAGCTGTGAAATGGCCATCAGAAATGTTGGAGCTGCTTGAGAGAACCATTTGAATTCGTTGAAATAATTAACACGATAAACGCGCCAAGGAAAAGTTTATTCTCACCTGATGTAACTACACTCATTGTGAAAATCATGCTCACGGGTACAACTGTTTGTCTATGTGCACATCGAGAAAGTAATTGAGGAAATGTGGGACCACCAATAGAGGAAGTGTCTATGGACAGTGCTCTCAGTAATCACTGGGATCCCAACCGAGCAGATGACAATTATCCATTTTACCCAACGAAACAGTCAGATAATTCATACTTCGTAGCCACCTCGTTGACCACTGAGGTTCTACCAAACTGTTCAAGGATTAAATATATGGGGCCCGATGTGGTGAACGCTCAGCTGGCATGCGAAGTACGTGATCTAACACAGACCGTACAATCCGATAAACCGACCTACTAATAGTGAATACCGAGTTTTTCGAAATATACTCTGGCAAGCGGCCGCATTGTTTACCGCAAGATCTCACTCGATGTGGCCTACTTGTTGAATAACGACAGTCGGACACGGCAAATCTGTAGATACCCTCGTCGCGAAAAGACGACGTTTTCGAACCATAGAGCAAAGCAGAATGCACGCACGAATTATATACTCCTTTTATGGGCAACCGATCGTCTTTTCAGCGCCACAGATGATGCAAGTTGACAAGTTTAACCCCTGTTTCAACTACTCTCGCTGACACTTCAACATTAGCACAAGCTGGTAGGATAACACCATCCAAGTATGTTAACCCATCAAGTCCTGCAGTAAAAAAGCGTGGGAGTGGGAATGCGCCGTTTTTGAAGTAACACTTTGCACAATGAAGGTGCGAAGCGCACTTTACACAAACCGGTCCCATAATTTACCTTGTTCAGCTGTCCTGCTGATGACGCCTTACTTTCACTCACAGCTTGGCTGTTTGTTTGCAGGTAGATGTCTTGGTGTTGAATGTTTGAATACAGACGCTGCTACTTTAGTAGTTAGGTTTCTTCTCATCTCCTATTTCTTCTTATCTCTTTCTATACGGGGTTTGCCTTTCTTCCTTCGTGATTGTGTGGCAGTTAAGCATAAGCGTGAACCACTGATGTATTGCTATGATGATGATGATGAGCAGAGGTGGCTAAGCAACTGTCATTCGTACACATCGTGTCCGTCAACCAAATGCCAGGAAGAATCTCAACGATAACCTCGCTTGATTTTTCAGGCACACTTTCTAGAATATCGTCTATGACAGTGTTCAACAGGAAAGGGGAGATCGGACATCTCTGGTAAACGTCACTATAAGTGGCGAACACTCGAGACAGTTGTTCACAAACCCTCACCCTACTTGCACAGCAGTCCTCCAGTGATCTCAAGAGATTCACGTATTTCCCTGGAACTAGCTTGCCAAAAAGGAAGCTCTAGATAACGTTATGAGCAACCGAGTAGAAGAGAGCCTATAGGTCTGAAAGTACCACGAAGACTGTCGACGCCTGAAGAGGCAACATACGATAAAAATTGGAGCAATGAACCCTCGATCGGAATCCTGCCCGCTCTTCATAAATCCCACTTTCCTTAAGCTTAGTGAGCCGACGTAACATATGGTTGAAGAGTAAGTTGGATGCAACAAACATTAGCCTGATGTTTCTGTGGTAGTTGCACAGATTACGGCCTCATCGAAAAACCTTTTGAAAAGCCCCAATCGTTAGGTATCTATACAGTTGTTCAAACTAACTGAAAGAGTTAAGTTAGTTCTCCAACAAACTTGTTTCCATTATTTATGGAGAGATCTGGTCCCACAGCACTATCACTCTCCAATAACTTAGGTCCAGGGCCATTTTTGCTTCCAGTGATGGACCCTCTGGAAGACAATAACCGTTCTGGCTAGATGTAATGTTTCTCAAAATGATTAGCCTGCCCGTCGAGTTTAACGCGAATAAACGATGATCAAAGACCTTTATCACATACAGTCTCATCGATTAGACCGCCAACCCAACCGCGATTTATGGAAACCTGCTTCCGGCCACTCAACATTTTAACATTCAATCTTGTCAGATACAACTGATCGATTGACTGTTATATAACTGGGCTTCAAAACCCAACTTATTTAATACCGATGGCAAACAGCTTGATCCATTATAACAATATCTTTTGCACGTGATTAACCTACATGCGATGTATTCGGTCTGATAATGAAACACTGAGAATGAGCTTGCTTGCTGTACATTCCCTTATGACTTAGCCGGATACAATCACACAATACAAAGCTACGAGAATCCGTTCTGTAGGATCTGAAATGTAGGCTCCGGAGAGATCGACAAAACGACACTGGTAACTTTCATATTTTGACTAGACTGTGAACATCAGTTAATGTGTAAGCTATACAGCACTGTCGTAATAACACATTCTGAATGCCAGCTGTAGCATGTAAATGTTATAGCACGATTTCGACGTCACTGAGTTCTAACTTGGTCCACTCGATCCTTCAGAAGACAGGCATGTTAACGACTACAAACAATTTATAACTATACTCAAATACCAAACACAAGAGCTACCTCACAAGCGCGGTATTGTGGTTAGAATAGAAAGAAAGTACTTTACTGACAAACCGCTCTGACCTAAGCTACAGAAAACACGTTTATCGAGGGTACTTGTAAGAAAATAGAAACTCATCTGTGAATGATCACTCAGGGATAATGTGACAATATAAGAGCGTCAAAAAAGAGACAAGGATAGTGAATACTGTGGATGGGAAGCAAAAGAGTAACATAAACTGAGTAAAAAGGGCGTATTCTGTCCATTATATCATTTACAACAAACAAAACTGCATTACGAATAGTTGGTTATTTAGTCTAATGCAACCACAGCGAAGTAAAGCGATGTGTATTTTTCTCATAGAAAGCCAATTGGAACCACACAATGTCTAATAATGTGCCGTTGAAATGTGATAAGAAGAAAACAGGCTACAACTCTTACCTAGAAACTGCAAGTGAGCCATTAACGCGGGAAAGCATAACTTGACCACCAGCATCGGAAATTCGCTTGCGCTCGATAGGTAAGTAGGGTTTATGATCTTCTGTAGCGAGAAATGGTTTATCGTCGCGCACAAGTACAGCACGCGAATCACCACAATTTGCCATAATGATGTGTGTAGGGGTTATGAAGGTAATGACTGCGGTCGAGCCAGATTTCTCCTCCCGATCCTCAACAGCTAGTTCGCGGTCAAATGCCAGGAATCCGTTCACAACCCCACGCCTGACCAGTGAAATGTCTAGATCTTGATCATCTGATTGAGAAAGCTTCTTAAATTCTTCTGTAGCTAATATTGTCTGATGAATAGAATAAAGTTTGGAAACCAGCTCACCTCTAATAGTTTGGCTGCGCAAAGTTCGGAAACCCGAGATCCAGCATGTCCGTCAAAAATACCAAAGTACGACCAACACTTGAATGGTCCAGACAATTCTGCACGGGATACATGGGCGTCTTCCATCTCGACCCGCCAACCCTGCATACTGGATAGTCCATAACGGACCCCATTCCCAGATCCTGCTTGAGAAAATTTATCGGTTTTGGGTTTTTCAAGAAACGCCCCCATAACCGTGAAGCGCACTCTAAAAGTATGATTTACAAGTTCATCAATATCAAGTGGAAGATTGCCAGTTCAAACCTCACAGGTGACTGACTACAACAAATGTACCTTAAAAATTTACCTGTACAGCTATGGATACGGAAACGCCCGAACTTACCTTACACAATATCAAACGAGCAACATGAATCTTATTTAGTTCTTACAGAAGCTCTACTGGTTACCCGTTCACAGCAAAAGCATTCTTCTGTAACGTGGGAGAGTCGATGCCAATTCTCGATGTCACAACTGGCTTGATGAACCATTTGTTGTTTAGCCGCGAGAATTTGACAATCTTCATTCTAAACCACTCAAGAGATGGAAAGAGGTATCGATGGGACAAAGAGTGGAAAATGCACAGAACACCTTGGATGGTCTAACAGCACGATGGTCACTCACTTGTACCAAACAGAACGTGCAGAAACAACGTCACTGTATATGGATTACTTTGGCTTTGTAAATCCGTTTATAGAGACCAACTGGTCACTGAATGATTTTTCAACCAGCCCTTTATTTCCGTTTCAAACCCAGGTGGATTGAGAGCATGCAAAACAGATGGTCTCCATCCAAATAACGTAGGAACGCAGTCAAAATCAAACGCCAAACTCCACTCATTGTCACTGAGTTAAGAATTTTGGATCTGCGATTAGCGAAGAACAAGGTATCAGCCCCGATGGCCTATTTCGGTGAATGGATAGTACTGCTGCAGAGTGAGTCACAACTTTTTGTTATGATTAAAGATGCTATCCTCTCATGTATAATCATGTCCAACTGGAATATACACGTACATACGTTTAAGATAAGACCTTATGTAGGAATAAGCATCAAATGACACAAAACGAAACAGATAGAGGAAATGG